>LGRX02012873.1:0-16135 GCA_001247695.2 Cymbomonas tetramitiformis
CCCCCATTACTACGAATGTTTTTAAGACTTTGCCCAATATTTTTCATCTGTAGGTGAAGGCACACATTGTGGAACACGTGAAGGGAGACTACATTCATCAACATCGCGGATGACACCATTCCAACCCATACGATATCGATAGGCGACATCGACAGTGTCGCCAACTTTCATTCTGGGAGCTTTGCGGACTGCGTTTCATGTCACACAAAAACCTGGCGACCACGTACTGAAACGAAAGTGTGACGACGACGACGACGACGACACACGGAAAATCATTTTTGTGTATAATAATTATTAATAATTCCTGTTCCAGCCAACAGGCGACGTTGATGACAGTGTCATTATGTCACCAACTTTCGTTCTGGGAGCTTTGCGGACTGCGTTTCATGTCGCATTTTAACCTGGCGACCACGTTCTGAAACGAAAGTGTGACCACGACCAAGACCACGACACATTAAACGCATGGGCCCTCCGTCGGAGACGGGAGGGTATAAAATAGACACGGTACGGTACTGTGAAATATATGACGAGGCGCACCCGAAGTCACCAGAATTGTAAAGTTATATTATGCAGAAGCGTGCTAATACGATACACACTGCAATGGCCGCAATACGTATTTATTACGATCATACACACCCGCAGTCCGTAGAGGTACACTGCGCTTCAAATACATGCTAGGCAAATACCGTAGCTACAGTGTACGGTACGGTGCACACACATATTTTCTGCCGGAAGTCTGAATTGATTTCAAGTGTGTGTTTTTTGGGTAGTGACTGGGAACGATATACCTACTGCTCACAATCTGATCCAATATGCATTCTGCTTATATGTACGCCGCATACTGTAGCACACCTACTCACATTATTCACTGGAAGTGTCGTGGGCGGGTGTATGCTTACAATAAGGCCTTAATCCCCTTATGAAAAGGCGGTGTCCCGCGCGAAGGCACTCGGATATATATATATATATATATACATGTATAGCTCGTAATTCTAACGTCTCATCCACACCACCAAAACTCAAGAAATGCCAACACTGTGTGTATACCTTAGACTTTAAGGGAAATACTTTAAGGGGGAAATTCAATATGATCAGATAAACCAGCAAATTATGCATCATCTAAAGGACAACATCACATCAACAATAAGCTAAAAAACAAAGTGATAACTGAAGTGGCGCAAGTCACTATACAAGACACAAAACAAAATATTGTGTGTATGCACCCTCTTGCAAAGCGACATGCCACTTCTGTACATGCACATGGATACATATTTGTCTTCATCAATAATATTATCACAAGACTCGTGCTTTGCGGTATTCAAGTAAATGATACCACTAAAAAATGCATCGTTTTATTCTATCCGAAACCACTTCTTGTGGAATTGGAAACAGGTACTGTATGTGCCATTCCCCTCCTTTCTTCCATGCCCCTCTATTTCCCCAGGTTGTCCGGAGAATCAAAGTCAATCATAATGCACATACACTTCCCGCGGGTGAGAAACAGATTGCCAGCAAAAAGTCGACACTTAAATTCACCTGCCCAGCTTCGAATTCACTGTCCCTTGTTGACGAATTCATGCTGTAACATATGAAACACGATCATTACCGGGTGGACTTTGCTGGATACACAGGACACCGCCCACCAAACGAGCATGGACGTGCAATACCATGCATACATGTGTCATCCTTTATTCGTCGTCAAGCCAATGTATTAGATTAATCGCAATGCATATTGTAGCAGCGCATCAATCCATGCCAATTGTCGAAGGTCGCACAACTCAACGAAAAGTCATCTGCGAATACAGCACCTCAACAACACAGGGACATCAATGACCCCTTGCATTCCCCCTCATGTTTCTCAAATTGGCTCTTCGGGTCAGACTGCAGTCATCAATGTGCGATCTATGGCAAGCACATATCCTAAGCGTGGGTAGGAAAATAGAGCGAGGCGTTGATGGAAGTGGGCCGGACATGAAAACAGCGGCGCACGATATCACTTGACCATCTGGGAATGCCACTCGAGTCACCCAGATAGATTTGCAGTGCACGATCACCATCAACAGATGGCCGATCTTGGATTTTAGCATTCTGACTTGCCGCCGACAATGAGCTGGCAAGTTCCGAGTTTGATGCCACTCAGATTCCCCTTCACCGAGAAAGTTTCTCTTCAGGAATTGGCGGGATCCCATGTGATAACTGTTCCTAGCACGGAATCCACTGCAGATCCTTGGCAACTTCTCGCGTCATACCTAATGCACTTTCCTTCTTCACTCCAGGCAAGATTGGAATCCTTCAGGCATGGGATGCCTGCGGGCAGGCCGCAGATTGGAAAATACACCTTCATTCTGATGAATAGCTAACGAGCCTGGGGACCATAGTGCTGGGACCTACCACAGACAGTCCGATAGCACGCGGAGTGACAATCTTCCGAGCTGTCCCCGGCCCCTGCTCCGGCAGCTCCCGAAGCATCTGTCAGTTTTTCTTCCTTGAACTGCAGGCCCTGCTTCAAGAATGCACCAGGCATCCTTTCTTGGCGCATGCGCTCGGACCCCACAGGCATCCTTTCTTGGCGCATGCGCTCGGACCCCGCAGGCATCCTTTCTTGGCGCATGCGCTCGGACCCCACAGGCATCCTTTCTTGGCGCATGCGCTCGGACCCCACAGGCATCCTTTCTTGGCGCATGCGCTCGAACCCCACAGGCATCCTTTCTTGGCGCATGCGCTCGGACCCCGCAGGCATTCTTTCTCGGCGCATGCGCTCGGACCCAACTACCATGCATCCCACACGGCTGCCCATACCACTCCAATTTGAGGTCAACCCGGGCTCATGCTGCCGGGAGGGCCGGCATGTCGGAAATGATGTATACCGAAAAAAATTGGAGACCCACTGCAAGATCTGGTCGCTGGTTATCCATCATCACGGTGCGCCATCTCATTTCCTGTAGGCACCCCCAACTCCCTCCTCGCTACTTGGTGAACTCTCTCCACCTTCTTGGGGACCCGCAGCCAAGGGCACCCTACACACATGAGGAGTAGCACAGGAACCGCAGATTGAACGAGAGCATTACCGAGACATTGAAGTGCTTGCACATGTCGATCAAGGTGGACGCGATACTTGCCTGACTCACTCCCCTCCTGCTCACCACATCCAACGGTCAGCTGCAAGTTCCTCACACTTCGGATTCGCAGGAATCAGATTTGGCTTGCAGCACTGACGGCCTCTCCACCATCAGTTCAATGTGCTTACCAAGTAAGCCCCAAGGTTTAACACAAGGAGCTGTCGAAATCGTGGTGCTTTAAGGGCAGTCAGAAGGGGGCTCGGAAATGCAGCGCTCTAAAAGTGGCAAAAGTAGCCTCTCAAGAAAGGAAGCCCCCACGGTTTACCCACTTTTCCGAAAAATTGCACCCCCTAGGCGAAATGGGAACAGTGTCTCATCGCGATGCTCTAACGCATGAGGGCAGAATATCATCTTGTGCATGCACCAGTGTTGCTCGGACTCATTTCCGTGACAATCAGAATCTGAACTATCATAATGGCAGAGAAAAGCAAGTAGGCTGCACAATGCACCGGGGAAAGCGGGGATCAAAGGGTTCAGCGCACACTTCGGGTGAAATCTGAGTTTGCGCGCCAGTACCGTAGCCCCCTAAGTGTGTGCCCTCCCTGTGCCCTTTCCCTGTCTCCAGGGAAGCGGCCTGATTCCGTGCTCACTCAGCGTTTGTGAAGGTGACCAGTAAGCATCCTCCGTCGCATCTCTCCTGCTCTTTGGTCAAGCAGCCGCCTTGCGGTGCGCGGCTGCTCCTCCGAGTCTGGGTGGATGTCATAAGCAGCAGCCGCGCACCACGGCAGAGCAGGGGAGAGATTGAGACAGAGGTCGCTCACTGGGCACCGCCGACGTTCACCAACCTCCACCGCTGCAAACACTAGCCATGAACACCCTAAGTCCATCGGTGGGGTTCCAGCTGGCCCAAACTCACTTATACATCCGAGAAACCGGGTGGTGCCCCTGCCAGTCCCGCAGAAGACGCCTGAGGAAGGGGCATTCCCAAGCCGGTCAATTCATGCGGCGCCCCTCCCGAAAGTGTCGTTCCCGCGAACGCCGTGTGACACACGCCACCCCTCCCCACCACATGAACATGCCCAGAAGCCAAGCCATTGCCAAGCCACCTCACCGTCCCCATCCCCATGCATGTTCAGTGTGCGTTTGGCTCATCCTTGGACCGATCTCTTTGGCACCAAATAGCCACAGAATCTCATGCGACACGTCCGCGTCTCGCGCTGCGATCAGTCGGCAAAGTTCGGATCAGCTCTTGAACCGCTGAGAACGCATCGGGGCAACCCGGCAGCCGGGCAAGCTCGTGGAAGCGCTCACCTGACGGGGAGCTTGAGCACAAGGTTGAAGAAATCGGCGGCATTGCTCTTGATGCTATACCGCATCAGCTGTGAGACCGTATTCCCCGCCCGCCCCAAATCCATCCCTCATCCTCCACACCAACGCACTGTTATGCTGCGTCAGGTTAGTGCTGGCACCACAGCCAATCATTTGCTGAGCATGTTCCTGGAGACAAGAGGTGGAGACTCAACATTCCAGCCCGAAATTCGCCCAACGAGTTGCTTGCTGGTGGACGTAGTGCACGATTTGCAGCATCAACACCTGGTTGAACCGCGTTTCGAACCGAGTAACTTAGGTATACTTGTGAGAGGCATGCGTTTGGGCTTTAATTCTCTTTCCATCTGGAAGGACCAAAACTGGGCAAGAGAAAACTTCCAACAATTTCAGATTGCCGGATTCACGTCCTCGTGCCGATCGGAGTTTTGGAACCCTTTTTCTTTTTTTGAAATCATCGATTTAAGAACATCGTGGAGAACAGTGTTGCTGGGTGCCGTTAGCGGAGCCATAAATGCATCACTGACGTTTAGGTTCGTTGGCGAGCAACCCAACCTGCTTCACACCCCGGAAGAACTGGTCCTGCACTTCAGAATCCACCTCATAGTCGTTGTCGATCACTTTACCTTCTGCCTGAAGGCCCCGGCGAACGTCCAGCCGGGAGTACCACGTCATAACAACCCCGAGGAGGAGGGCCCACAACTGATTACCGTGCCACGGCATGCATTTGCAAGCACGCCAAGGGAGACCGGGCCAGTGCGCATGAGAGATGGGAGGTATGCCGACTAGATGTGGACACGGAGGGACAGCGGGAGGGCAAGGGGGGATGTTACTCCAAGGGACAGACCTTCTGCAGCACATCCGCGTACCAGGGATATTTACTTCTTAGCTTCTGGTCCTTCTCCTCGTCATACTTCTCCGCCTGGCAGGCCCCCACACCATGTCTCACGTAGGAGTGTCAGCGCTACTGTACGGACCCTCTCCCTGTGGCACTGGAGGTACCACCCGGACCCGTTTCGACAGCAGTCTAAGCAGCAGATGCTTCGATCTCTGAGCGTGGCGGAAGAGGCTGAGGGGCGGGGAATCACCTGATTGAGCCAGGAGTTGATGCTGAAGTCCGCTTGTGGTGGCACCCGCTCGAACATGCAGAATTTTCTCTGGAAGCTGAAGATGCGTTCGGAGTCTTGCTTCACCAGCTCAGAGCTTAGCTGGGTGTTCAGCAGCTCGCGGGTCTTGTGCAAATCCTGCACATAAAGAGAGGGAAGCGAACTTGGCAGGGAAAGAATCCCGCCGTGCAGCAAGCAATGGTAGTCATGCGCAAGGAAGGATGGGACATATGCCATTTCTTTTCGCCTTTCTGGTGGGACGATCCGTGCCTAATCTCGATTGCACCAAGCTAGCGGTGTCGGTGGCGGCAGGCAGCATTTGCGCTACAAAGCTGCAAATCGCTCGTGCTCGAATTGGGCATGCCAGTTGGTTCTCACGGAAGCTCGAATGGGGCAGCGCCTGATTTCACTCCTGGTTGTTCCCCTTTCTGCTATCAAGAAAACTCTGAAGAGAGCCCCTCCCCCCCTCCTCTGCGGGCAAGAGCCTCCATCTTTGCGGGGTGACCAGGGACCGTCCCCCCCCTCCTCTGCGGGCAAGAGCCTCCGTCTTTGCGGGGTGACCGCACCACGAAGCTCGCCTGGATCGCATTGGCAGCACTGAGCTCGGACACGTCGATGGCCAGCCCAGCATTCATGCGAATCTGCACGTGTAAACCATGCTGATAGCTGAGTGCGACATATATCGAACATATATAGAACTTTGCATACTTGGGATATGCGCAAAACTCTTGGCTCTGTGCCTGAAGAAAGTGGCCAGCCTAGATTCTAATGCTTTGAGTCGGTTCGCTTCCGAGTTAGAGGAAGCAGCATATCAAACAGACTTCCGCAATACTCATACAGGCCGTCTACTGCTACTCAACCACTGCAAAGGCAGCCTGGTTAACCCAAATTTCGTTCGTCTCGAGAGATAACCTCGAGATGCGGCCAAGCAGGCACTAGTTGGAGACGAAATAACTAGAGATTAGCCCAGAAGGCTGAAGGTGGCCAAGCCTTCAGCACTGCATGCCAAACGCTCGCCAACATCGACACGTCTCCCGTTCAGTCAGTATAGTGTTGGACTACCCGAGTATAGTGTTGGACTGTCTGAACACTATGACACTTGCCTCAAAGCGACACCTGTGACCCTTGCCCCAAAGCGACACGTGTGACACTTGCCCTAAAGTTCACTGACAGGTACGTCATTCCCGCACGGAGTGCATTTCTGAATATAAACCAGCAGAATCGCTGTGCCTCGAATGAATATGGGAAGCTGAGGTTGCACGAGTCGTGTAAGTAACTCTTGGCCTGACACTTAAAGCTCGGCATTTCCGCAGTCCAGCCACTTGCATGGACTACCCGCTCTGGGGACACCGCCAGTTCTCCAGCACACGCAACATCTTGTTGAGCTTCCGCCGCGGCCGGCTGCCGCGACTGGCTGCAACGCACCTGAGTCTCCTCGTCATCATCGCGCGCGGTCTCCACTGCTGAGTCGATATCCGGCAGCGAGATGACCGCGTCCCGTGCACTCTGCGTTCCATGCTTCGGGGGCTCCTCCTGCACCAAGGCGCAAAGCGGGGGAAGGGGGGGGAAGGGGGGGGTAGGGGGTCGGCCAAAGCACCCTGGCAGAAAGTGTACGGAAGGCATGCCATCTACAGCCTTCAACATGCGCAGTTCCTGGTTGAACTTACAGTTTTCAACGTGCGCAGCTCCCGGATGAACTTACAGTTTTCAACGTGCGCAGCTCCTGGTTGAACTTACAGTTTTCAACGTGCGCAGCTACTGGTCGAACTTACAGTTTTCAACGTGCGCAGCTCCTGGTCGAACTTACAGTTTTTAACGTGCACAGCTACTGGTCGAACTTACAGTTTTCAACGTGCGCAGCTACTGGTTGAACTTACAGTTTCACGTGCGCAGCTCCTGGTCGAACTGACAGTTTTGAATTAGCAGCTCCTGGTCGAACTTACAGTTTTCAACGTGCGCAGCTACTCGTCGAACTGACAGTTTTCAACGTGCACAGCTCCTGGCCGAACTGACAGTTTTCAACGTGCACAGCTCCTGGTCGAACTGACAGTTTTCAACGTGCAGCCACTGGTCAAACTGACAGTTTTCAACGTGCACAGCTCCTGGTCAAACTTCCAGTTTTCAACGTGCAGCTACTGGTCGAACTTACAGTTTTCAACGTCGCAGCTCCTGGTCGAACTTACAGTTTTAACGTGCAGCTCCTGGTTGAACTTACAGCTTTTAACGTGCAGCTCCTGATCGAACTTACAGTTTCCAGTGTGCGCAGCTCCCGGTCGAACTGACAGTTTTCAACGTGCGCAGCTCCTGGTCGAACTTACAGTTTTCAACGTGCAGCTACGGGTCGAACTGACAGTTTTAAACGTGCACAGCTCCTGGTCGAACTTACAGTTTTTAACGTGCGCAGCTACTGGTCGAACTGACAGTTTTCAACGTGCGCAGCTCCTGGTTGAACTTACAGTTTTCAACGTGCGCAGCTCCTGGTTGAACTTACAGTTTTCAACGTGCAGCTCCTGGTTGAACTTACAGTTTTCAACGTGCGCAGCTCCCGGTTGAACTGACAGTTTTCAACGTGCGCAGCTCCCGATTGAACTGACAGTTTTCAATTTGCGCAGCTCCCGGTTGAACTGACAGTTTTCAACGTGCGCAGCTGCCGGTTGAACTGACAGTTTTGAATTTGCTCAGCTCCCGGCTGAACTGACAGTTTTCAACGTGCGCAATGCTGGTCGACTGAGTGAGCGGAGCAGCTACAGATTGAGAACGTGAAGGGCGGGAAAGTAAAGAGAAATAGGAGGATGCTGCAGACAACATCCGGACAGATTCAAGGGGAAATGCAATGCGTTGGCGCAAGAACCCGTTTATTCTCAGTCAAAATGCAGTGTGGCACGTAGACTGCCACTCCTGTGCACACCTCGCGTCAGCGGAATATTCTGTGGTTTGGAGTTGTGAAGGATCCCCTTGCGCAGCGGTGCTTACTCCGCGCGGCAGGAGTTTGCGCGTTGGGGGTGTTCAGCAAACCTGGTCAGTTGCCGAAGGCAGTTTCAACTTCGGGATGACAAAGCGCGTTCGCTTCTGCAGAACGCATGGGAACGCACGATTTCAGCGAAACGGTCTGGGAGAACGAGATTCCTGATTCACTCCGGGGTAGACAGATGGGTTCCTAACTTGTCCATGATATGCGCGCACATGTTGCGTTTGCCGCGCTTCCGCGAAGCAGAAGATGCGGGCCGCTGCGAACGTTACTTGCGGCTTTCACTGCATGATTAGGCACAGAATTTCGTTCTCCGCTGGGGAATCCTTCACTTCATAGCTCCTGCAAAATCCTTACGGTTGGCCCAACAATGGCCCACATTCCTGAAAATGCTTTTCAACGTGGCAAAACAACGCACCGGCGGTGAGAGATCCTCATCGCAGTCGGTAAACAGCTTCCCATGCTTGCATCTGATTTTGCGCGCATGCGCTCGCGCGACTTTGTCTCTCAAGTCGGAATACCCGCTGCCCGATGTGGCTGGGGGCCGGGGCACGACCGACACCAGGTTGTTTGAGGTTCGGTGAAATTCTGTGGAACGCAATACTGGTCCTCAGCATATGCACGCCGGGAAAATTTCGGAAATGTGCAAGGGCGCGCGCGAGCCGGGACGTACGGTTGGTTTGGCTTTCCTTGCGCGGCGGCTTTTGAGCTTGGAAAACATAGCGTCCGTCAACCTTGATTGGTATGCTGCGATCAAGGTCAGGAGTGCCGAGAGGACGGTAAGCTTTATCAATGCTTGAGCCCCAACCGCATGTTTCCCTCTTATCTTGACGTCCTTTCTCACCGGACTGCAACTCGAACGGCAGTGAGACGCTGTGATATATGGTGGAAGTCCTCGTTTTCGTCTCATCGAAGAGATATTCTGAATCATCCTGAAAGTTATGGGAGCGCAGTGAATTTGAGAACGGTAAAATAAAAGGCTCAGCGAACATTCGACAAATGAAACAAATATGAACTTCGGACTCGACATACCCTACTGTAGTTCAATGCAGCTGCCAATTCACACACACCTTCGAACGAAAGGTAGATTTCTTTGAGGCAAAGGCAAACGGCCTCCTTCCTCGAGCGTGCTCCCTCCGCGGCTTGGGCATCCTTGGTGCGGTTCGTTTCTAGGTGGGAAATATCAAATTATGGGGCTCAAATCTGGGGCTAGGCAGCGAGGCATCACTGCAGCTGTGCACGCTTGGGATAGTTGAAGGAAAAATGCAAAAAAAAAAAAAATGCGTGTGATAGTTTGCGAATCCGTTAAGCTCTTCAAGCCGAAGGTAAACTACCGCAACTGGAGAAAATTCTTTCTCGTCCGTGGTTGTGTTTTCCCACAGAATACTGTAAGAGACTTCACAGCTCAGAAACCTCCCCTTTTGAGTTGAGCATCCTCATTGTGCTCTCATCATACCAACGCTCTGTTACACGCTTCGCCGTCCTGCAATTCAACAACAGACCGTCTGCCGAATCTCTTTTGCATTTGCAAAGCGAGTAAAGATATGATTCAAGTTCAACATACACGATTTTAAGTTTGCGGCATCGACATATGAAGCACCACAATATTGAACATGGCCATCATGGGGCTCCTCAGCGGCACCTTAAGAAAATATAAATACCTTTGTAGAAACATAAATTTCCTCACATTCTGCTTCTTTCCCGTCAGTTACGAGTTACAGTAGATTAAGATTTTTTATACCAGCTTTGAGCTTCCCATCACGATCAGATCACGACCAGATTCGAGATTGAGATGACATATGAAGGCGCGGTGCTTTGGACCCTCCCGTCTCCTCTCCTGTATCAATAAGGGAATTGTATCGGTCGCTGAATTGCTTATCGATCTATTTTTAAGACTTCACCCAGAGGGGGGGCTCCGCCCCCCCACACCCCCCCATTACTACGGAACGTTTCTTTCAACCGTTGTCAACATCGGGTCCTTTACGTAACACATATCCACATCTCAACATTATATTCGATTTCTCCTATACAACACATAACACTTGGAAGTCCGACGAAGCGAAGTGACGGGAAGGTCGAAATACATATATACAAAGGGTGGATATCGTATACCGGTACAGGCCAACCCGGCAAGAAACAACGAGTGGGAGATAGAGGCCACTCAGTATATCACAGTCTAAGATGAGATAATAAAATAACTTGGGGGTTTTATTATCGGTCGGAACGGATGGCAGGCAAGATGCAAGTGACAGCACAGGGCGAGGGGTGACACAGGAAGAGACAGTCACCCCCAGTTTATGGGGGGGCGAAAGTCTGTCTCTCCATGACATCACCTCACCCCGAAGGCGTGAGGTGCCACGATGCAAGCTAGCCAGGCCGGGTCTAACATCCTATGGTTGGCCACAGAGGCAAAACCCTAAAAAACAAGCATCTTCTGGGATCCTAAGAGGTCGTCTTATTCAACCAAGCTAGTCGGTGGCGGCTCCGCCGCGCTGGTCTCTAGATGCGTGCTCTAGGGGCTTATGCCCATGCATGTGTTGTGGGGACATGACTACTCCCATAGGCCAGCCGGCGAATCTACGTAGCCCCAGCAATCGAGGGTGAACGGCAGCGTAGCTCTCGATGGTGAACGAAGTCGAGCGCCGCCAAGACGTCGTCATCCAACGCCCACGCGATGCGGTACGACGGTGTGTGGCACCAACGGAACGAGTGCGGGGACGTGGACACCCGGAGGGGGGCGAAGGTGGGAAATGCGGTGTGGGTTCTGTCAGGGTTATGACCGATGACACATGTGTCATACATGTCATACATGCCATGCGTGTCATACATGTCATACATGTCATACCATGTCATGTCATGTCATGTCGAGTCATGTCATATATTATAATGACAGACAGTCGTCGGTACGGTCGACTATGACTGTACATGTCATCGAGATGATAAGTCATATCATCTGTCATTACTCAAGGTGAGACTTGAGTGACGCATGTCATCGAGAGACCAGTATGTCGGACTCGAGATGGCAAAGCAAGATGGTGTCTTGAAGTACCGAATGGTTCGGAGAAAACTCATCTTCGCTTCAAGCATGTTCTGAACAAGCATGTGAGTATCATATGGCTTATTCGTTCAGCCGATACTAATTGTTCAACCAATGCCTTGGGTTCACAACCCGATAGCGGTGGCATCTATGAGATGCAGGGCATTCGGTATAGATGAGGTAGCGTTGGGCTACAGCAGTAACTTCGGACGAAGCACTGCACTCATCACCCGCTCTTACGTTGCACGCGTTGTTACTGTTCAATAACATCCGTGCTATCTTATCATATCATATTATATCATAGGGCTCGCGTGTGAGACCTTATCAGTTGGTATTCTGCTCGTCAAGGCGAGAACGAGGACAATCATAGTGTGAGTGCAGCATAGATATCAAATATTGTGTACGCAGGTTGCGGAGCGCGAATAATAACAGGCGCCGCAATCGCATACATACTGATATATCTGCATATTGACCGTTGTATAAGCGGTTATTGTGCGCGAGGATATATCGTCATATTCGCAGTCGCAGATCGTACATCGCAGCTGATCGTCACCTATACAACGCAAGAAGGTGTGCATGCCGCATATATATGCGCAGCGATCACATATACGCGCAGATACGATTCGCAGTTGTACGAAATTCGCAATATGAGATGCGGACACAAAAATCATCATCGGAATCATGATCCGCGCGAAAAATAGCACTTGTATCATGTGTTTTTCATATGCGACAAGATGTGCTCATTATCAACAGCGCGCACCATCGCGATCTTGATGATCGCAATAAATTGCTTATTGTACACGACGATTTCTTCGCAGTTTTTTTATGACGATATCAGTTTGCAAAATGTCATCAAAATACCGTCAATATTTGCAATAATCACTGATGCATCATCTGCGCGCGTCATGATATCTTGACAGAATATGTGTATACTTACTGGGATTATCATGAATAATGACGCACGATGACAGTATATTGCAGCATGCCGCACAAATCTCTGATGCTTGCCGAGTTATTATAATTCATTCACTGTCAGATTCGTATACACACCTGCAATCATGAATGTGTACTGCATACATGCTGTGTGAGTAGCTTGCACACACATATATGCTCAACATGACAGATAATTGAATACTCTGCAGCAACATCATATTGTGCATTATTGAGTGTGTGGAGATTATAATGCTTGCAGCACCACATACACACACATATACTTGCAGTATACACCATCATTGAGTATATACTGGATGCATGCAGCAGATGTACATTACATCACATGTACATTATTATACTGAGCAACTGCATCACTGTGACATGTGCATGCATTATTCATACAGCTTGATCACGATAACACCTGTAATGTACAAACCAGTTTGATCACGATAGCAACTGGGACATATGGCATCACATCACAATGCATCATACATTGCACAAAGCATATTGTTGTGCATGTAAGCTATATTAGAACCCATGTAGTGTAAGGTGCCTGAAGGTGGTCTTAACACCATAATTAGCTCGACATACTCTGACGAAGGATTTGGGATGAGTATGTTCGTTCTATGGTGGATCACTGAAGGGAAATACCACCGGAACTACATGTAAAAAAAAACCAAGCAACTCATTACTGTAAGATGAGAATTACAGGATTACAATCACCACTAAGCTGATATATATCATGTTAGATTTATTCAGTACTTGGTATACAGATCATCCTACATGATAAATCATCTTGGTATAGTGTAATACCAGTAATCACGTGTATACAAGTGTGTATAGTGAACAATTCCACACACACTGACATGTACTCAATCAGCAAGTACATGAACAGAAGTCACTGCTTAAACAAGTCACTACACTTATGCATCACTTATACCCCTTAGCTGCCAGCTGATGGACATGTCCATCAAACACTCAAAACGGATTTTCTCGGCGACAAATAACTCAAATTCACTTTTGAAGACAGTTTTGAAAAGCTCTTATCGAGCCGCGTGCAGCCATGCACTTGGGAGCAACCATGTTGCGACGATGCTCTAAATAATTCCCCATACGCACTCTATTTTAGCTTGACCATAATGAGTCACATTTAGGGCACATGTGTCATAGTGTTACAAACCCCTAATAATATAAGTAGCCCTAACCGCATGTTGAGCACTTGGTAAGATTATACCTGGAGGTATAGGGTCAATATTAGGGCTTACATTGTTAACGATGTGCACATCCATCACCATTTTCAGTTGACAATCACGTCATCGGTATCAAGTGTCATGTATTTCTAACGTTTGCATTAGGGCTCTATATCGGTTTCATTTTTCGGTATCGATAGTATCCGATATCCGAAAACTGGTATCGATAATCGGCACAATCGATAAATAATCGATTATTGGGGCATCGTTTATATGTAATTTGTTATGAATTAAATATGGAGCACCAAAACCTGCACAATCGATAGTTTGATATCGCAATCCGATAATCGGCGATAAATACGATATATCGATAGTATCGGTTATCGGAAATATCGATATAAAGCCTTGGTTTGCATGTGATTCGCCTTGAGAAGACCTTTCCGACACTATTTTCGAAAGTTGAGGCAGGACCCTTATGCCAAAGTTATTGCAAATAAACCAAAATTTTCAAAACCCCGAAATTCCTCCGGCAACTAAGGGGTTAAAAATATGACCTTACACTGATTCACAAGTGTAATAAATAATCACTGACATTGCTATGTAAAGTTGACAATGCACTGACTCGAAAGTGCAATGATCAATAATCATATCAACACATGATACATAGTAACATCCAGCTTGATCACGATAGCAGTTGGATGTCAAGTGATGGCGATAGATGGGGACAGAATCAACCAACATATTGTAGGGCTGGATGGAGAAATCTCCAGACCCGAAGGCATCATACAATGCTCAGAAAGCAGCTGGTCACTGTTGAGCATTGTCCACACGTCTCATATATCATCGCTGGAGCAAGAACAACAACCACACTGCATTGTGACAATTGATTCAGAAATGATCAACACAATAAGCATGTACATTCTCATATCAGTACCTACATATTGAACTGACAGAGGTTGTTGTGGACACACACACACACACACACACATTGTGTTGTGTGGAACTGCTTAGATTATTATCAAGCTATGCCCTGATATATTTGGAATCTAGAGATATCACTTTGATATGCTCTCAGTGCACAGCCATATGCCCAAATATATCATAGGTTCGGATAAGTTATCACTTAAGTGGTTCACCCGCTTACAATTGATACACCTAATAAATCATTAGGAAGTGGACCAACTTCCATGGGTTTCAAATCAATAAAACCCATATATATGTTCAACCACAGATGTTGACCATCAGATTTTCACTATTATGCCATGAAAAATACCATGTGCAAAAGTGAGATAGTTTGCGCATGAGTTCTGTAACTTGCACATTCCACAAACACCGAGATATATTACTGAGGTAAATATTAAATGGCCAAAATAGGTGGAAAATGGGTAAAAATGTTGTGCGATAAATTTCAAAACTGAAATTCCGACCCCATTTTATTTCGAATTATGATTTTATACCCATAGTATACCCAGAAGGTATCTGAAAAACATAATGAGCCTGGTCATATCTCGTGTAACATCCTAAATATCAGGTGTGTAACATCTAGGGGTATACAAAGTTGTTGTACTAAAATGCGTGAAAAACTCACACGTTAGATTTGAAAATGATGTTATGGTCATCATTTTTTTCGTTACTCTATTTTAATAGCTATTGAAAAATATGCTCAAAATAGTACAGCACATGTAACGCCCTAATATTGCATATATTCACGTGTACAGTTACAGGGGTGTAACATACCTCCTAATAACCACGTGATACACACAGTGAAAAATTAAATGCAGTTTTGCTTAAATATCTTTGCAAAATGTTCATACTGCTTTCATTTAATATATTTTAGGGTTACTGATGGCAGGTAACACCCTAATATCAATGTGGGAGATAAGGGTCACTGTAACGTTACATACCCTAAACACCACCTATATAATAGGAAGCACTTCGTGTTTGGCATATATGGCATGCTGAAATCAGCACAGCCATGACAATATTTCGGGCTACAACCCAAGAACTGTAGGGCAACAACCCAAAAACTGTAGGGCAACAACCCAAAAACTGTAGGGCGACAACCCAAGAACTGTAGGGCTGCAACCCTAAAACTGTATACGCTGCTTCCTATAAGGACTGCATGCTAATCATGAGGTATAAAGGCAACTGACAACTGCCTATGTGTATTCACACTTCCTTGAGGGGGGAAGAATGTGGATATATATATATACATACATAACCTCATTATAATGTACAAATATACTACATGTACAAAACATAGATATATATATACCATATATATACACACACACACACACACACACACACTCAGACAATTGAGGTATTTTTGGTGTTGTGTTTTGTTTTTTAGATGGCAGACGAATCAGACATACCAGCTATCAATGCAGATCCGTCAACATGGTTCTTTGACATCTTAGGTTCCTACGATGCCTACAGTCCGTTCAAGATACCCAAGTGGCTCACTGGTTATGATAATACCCAGACCAGATTCGACCAAATAGGGTACTTCGATA
>LGRX02012874.1:0-17207 GCA_001247695.2 Cymbomonas tetramitiformis
GAGTACATGTAATAATCCACGGCAGTCTTTTCAGCGTTACACCGGAACATCGCTGCAGCACCCCTCAACCACAGTAGAGTTCTGGGCAGTGAGTAGTATGAAAGTGAGACCGCCATGAAAACAATGTTTTTCTGCACAAGCTGCGTCGATTGGCTAAACTCTTATCACCCACGGGTCCCTGAGAGGTGGGAGTACATGTAATAATCCACGGCAGTCTTTTCAGCGTTACACCGGAACATCGCTGCAGCACCCCTCAACCACAGTAGAGTTCTGGGCAGTGAGTAGTATGAAAGTGAGACCGCCATGAAAACAATGTTTTTCTGCACAAGCTGCGTCGATTGGCTAAACTCTTATCACCCACGGGCCCCTGAGAGGTGGGAGGACTCTTATCACCCACGGGTCCCTGAGAGGTGGGAGGACTCTTATCACCCACGGGTCCCTGAGAGGTGGCAGGACTCCGGGATAGAAGTTAGTGGAAGTGGAGCTTACCGAAAGTGGTGCACTCTTCTGCACTCACATGCTCGTCATGAACGTGACTACCTACAATATCAAAACCCCAAGTTGAAAGCAAAATATATGGTGTTGAGCCTGTACACAGTGGTGGTAATTCTGCAACAGGTGGAAAACCTATTTCTCAGGTGTAAAGTACTTCCGGAAGCTTTACACATCCGAGAAACACGGAAAGTTCCCTAGTGTTGGTATCTGCGGCAGTTCGTAATTTGTCTTGGGGATAGTTTACACAAAGGGTCGAAAACAAATCATAGCAAACCAAACTGGATGAAATGCGAAGGACGTTATAGATAAGGCATACAATGCCGTGGTTAACGTTTGTGCATCTTACGAACCATAATGTAGTTGCGAAAGACAAAGTCATGTCTGCCCTCTCCCCCGCCGTTATGCAACCCTTTCAAGAAGGAGCACTTGTACATTGTCCAGCACCCAAAAAGTTTTCAAGACCGCACACTCACACAACACAATCACACATTCACACAATCACACAATACCCCTAATAGCAGCGACAGAGCTGCACCTTGATTCTCGATCCACTCACGCTGTGCAGGCTGCTGTAATAAACAGCAGAACTTCACATAATCCTGAGATTGGCTGAGGCCGGGACAGGTCTTCATCAGGGCCAAAATAGAGGTGCATAACCCTGATACCGCATTAGATACGCGCGGGTTCAGAAGGGCGGCAGGAGGCGCTTGGATGGAAGCAAAGGTTACCTTCGCATGCACCACAAGACATTGGGCAGTTCTGTATAATTTCGTTTTGCATATCTTCTGTGAATAAAGTGGCGAAGCCAGCTACGGCGGCTGCAGCCGCAGCATCTTCACACTTGCTTACCTGATAAGAGGCCATAAGCTGCGGAACTTCTGAACATGTGTAGGTCACAGTAACAACGGTCAGGTTATAATCTGGGCTATCAACACAATCACCGTGATCATTGGCCCACGCTGCAGGAGCGACAGCGAGAAATAAGGCAAGCAACCGGAACTTCATAGCGGCTGCTGCAAGGGTCGTGCTCAACTGCACGGTCGAAGCCTCGGGTTGAAATAAGTCGGTACAGCCCAAGGGTTGAAATAAGTCGAGCTGCGTCTAGTTGAAAAGTCAACCACCACTCGACTGCGATAATGGATTGCTGTAGTGGACGAAACGTAAATGCATTTTATATGATCATAAATGCATTTACGAATTTATGATCATAAATGCATTTACGAATTTATGATCATAAATGCATTTACGAATTCGTAAATGCATTTATGATTTATTCCCTGAAATATTCTGTCGCGTGGCAGATCAACTGCTTACAGTACTGTAGGATATGCTCGTCGCGTGGCAGACGAAATCGTAAAGGGACAGGGTACGGGCGCTGGGAACTCGTCCAATTTTCCGATGACTGCATGTCACGGCTGCGTCTATCGCGTGAGACAGTGACCACAATGAACGTCGCCGGCAGCAGACGGTGAACACATGTCACATCGACATCGCGGACACCATTGCCGCTGCCGATGCCGCTGCCGTTGCGTGACTGCTTTAGCTTACTCGTTACTCTTACTGTGACACTCGTTCTTCGTTGACCCATCCCAATCCGCAATTGCATCGTAAAATTCTTCAGCTACAGTTACAGAATGCGCCATGAACCCAAAACCAAAACAGCCTAAGACTTATGTCCACTCAATGCTCCTCATACTTTGCATAGATCCCAAGGATGCAAACGTGAAATATATACGATAAGTTCGATATGGTTGGGTTTGCTGGACTTTAGGTTCAGGGTTATTATTATGGGCTCTGATAGCCCCTAGCCTGACCCGTCTCTGATCGGAACCGTGACTCCGCTAGTAGCTAGGATGACAGTACAGTAGTACTGTACTGTCAGTCATCACTTCGTATTATCCGGGTTTCCGAGATGCATGATAAAAGCACTCGGCCGGACTGATTATGGGAGCTTAGCCAGTTTGTTTTACCCGAGCGGAACACCTGTTCTCGCAGGTTATGCGCGTCACCACTTCCCTAGTAATTCTGATGGCACAGCGCCTAGCTGTTGCCATGTTTGGCTAAGTTTTGACACGGAGATGGGGTGGGCGCCCCCTTAGGCAGTAGTTCATCTTTCCGCGGTATGGCCTTCTTTTGAAGTGGAGATCAGCTTTACGGAACATTTATCGGCAGCAGTATCGTCGCTTATTATGGCTTCTTTTTACGTTTCGCCTGGCCGGTGGAGAGGACATTCCGCGTATTGTGGCTCGCGACCACTTTTAGCCAATCGGCTCATGACCTGTTTGATGTTGTTCTTGTTACTGAGGCTTCTGCAGGGATTGGCCGCTGCGTTTTCTGATCTTTCTGCTGCCGCCAAGCTAGCCCACACTACCCATCTCACCGTCATTTTTATCATGGACACACCGCAAAGACCACGTACGCGCGCTAGGGCGCGCAAATTAGCCACAATTTTCGATGATGTTGGAGCATTGCATGCAGCCACGCCCACGACTCCGCACTTGGATTCGGCTGCGTCGGAGTCCTCGACTGCGGCTGCCACACTCGTTCATCGGCTGCGCAGAGATTCATTCGACGTTCAGAGTTCCAAAACCGCGGCAACAAAGGTGTTAGGCGACAAAGCGGCAAAATTCCGTGGGGACGAATCATCGGCTTCGGACATTTTTTCTCAATTGGTGTCCGAACTTCAGCAGCTCTTCACACTGCAGTCGCCGGCATTCGCACCCCTGTTTGATCTGACTGCTGCTGACACCCCTGTTCTGCCTGCTGCAAATGAGCTGCTGTACTCTGTGCTGCTGCTACTGACTGCGCCAGGGTCTCCTGCCCGTAATTGGGTAGAGGCTTCTGGTGCGGATGTTCCTGCTGATGGCAAACGCGCCACCCTGGAGGTGGTGCGTATGCTTGCTGACGCGTCGACTCCGTTCGACGCTCTGACTGAACTGCTTGACGTGAAGATTTCTGACGAGGGTGACCCTGATGCGGGGATTCGCCTTTTCAACAGTTGTCTTCGGGATGCACAGCGTCTGACGACGCTGCCCGAAGACGCTGTTAAAAGGCAATTCCTCTCTGCCCTGTCTGGACCGGCTTACGCCACGCTGGTTGACTCGTTTGCTCGAGCTGACCAGCGTGCGGCTGTGAGTCTGCTCACCTTGCAGGCGCGCGTGCGCGAGCAGTACCGCTGCGGGCGGCTCTCGGGCAAGCGCACTGCGGGGCGGCCCATGTCTGTTGCGTCTTGCACCACTGACACTGGCCTGGCTTCGGCCATCGATCGGCTCAGTGCTCAGTTGGTCAAGTTGCAGCGGGATGTGGATTCCCTTAAGAAGGGTGGCTCCAAGCCCCCTGGGAAGCACACTCCGCGCAACTTCCACCGACCTGGAGTGCAACCGCTTGCTCATTCCGCCTCTTCGGAGGTGGCTTTTGACAAGCGGTCTGGCACCTTCGTCCCGACGTGCAGGCACGAGAAGTGCCGCGCCGTTGGGTCGAAGCATTGGCTGAGTGAGTGTCCTCACAAGGACACTCACCCAATGACCATTTCGGCATCCTACTGCCAAGCCGTTGAGTCTTATGACTCCGACGTGCTTGCCCTTCGTTTTCAGCGGTACTATGACGCTGGGGATGAGGGGTCCATGGAGCACTTGTGTGCTCTCGTGGGGCAACCTGAAGTCTGTGAGCTGTCTGCGCATTCCTTTGCTCCAGAGCCTACGGCTCTGCAGCAGTTCAAGGATGCCGCTGCCTCTGCTGAGTCTGCACCTGATGAGCACCTGTCCATTGGCCGTGTTGCATTTGCTGAGGTCAGCGGTCCGCTTGCTGGTGGTGTCGCTGAGCCGACCGCCAGCAAGCGGCTGCTGCCGAAAGCCTCTGCACCCGCGCATCGTGAGCCGCGTGACTTGCATGAGGTCAGCCGTACCGCCTTCGTGCCGCCGTCTGCCTCTCTGGCTCTCGGCCCGATGGCTACGGCTGACAACTCTTTCAAAACATTCAACACTGTGCACCCTGACTGGCTTGACATTGACCCTGAGCCTGTTGAGGTGTGTGATTCCGATGACGATGAAGTCTGCCTGACTGAAATTGAGGGGGGTGCAACGCCGGCGACTACGGCACTTCGGCGGTTCGGAGTCCCCAGAGGCTCCAAGCCATTTGGCATCGGTCAGTTTGCACTCACTCTCTTCATGGTGGCTACATTTCTCTTCAGTGCTACGGCGATGCCGACACTCGTGGTCGGCGGTGGTGTCAGGGGCCTGGTTGAGCCCGGAGCCACTTACGATCGCGGTGCGGTTCGTCTCGGTGATGCATTACCGGATCCTCTTTGCCCGCCTGTGGTTACTGCTGGTTCGTCAATGCCGCAGCGGGACGTGACAAAATTTTCTTTTCAATCGACCTCGGCTGCTTTGCAGTTTGGACATCCTAACAATCCACTCCGGGATCCGCCTGACCCTCTTGGGTCTGGTGGTGTCAACGCCTTTCAATTATCGTTTCAACTCACTTCGGAAGTATTTCTGCCTTGGAATCCGACCGCTGAACTCGGCTCTACCGACCAGCTTTGCAGTGGCTGAGTGTGCTTATCTGTTATCCTGGTGGTTTGATTAGCCTTGGCCGCAGTAGTGGGTTGTGCCGGGACAAGTCCCCGGGCACCCAGCTTAAAGTATATCTGTTTCCAGTGAGTTGCTGTTTGTTATCTGTTTCGTTAGCTCCGCTTGCCTAGCCCTATTAGCTACGGTCACAGCTCCGGGTGGTGTGCTGGACTTTAGGTTCAGGGTTATTATTATGGGCTCTGATAGCCCCTAGCCTGACCCGTCTCTGATCGGAACCGTGACTCCGCTAGTAGCTAGGATGACAGTACAGTAGTACTGTACTGTCAGTCATCACTTCGTATTATCCGGGTTTCCGAGATGCATGATAAAAGCACTCGGCCGGACTGATTATGGGAGCTTAGCCAGTTTTACCCGAGCGGAACACCTGTTCTCGCAGGGTTTCATCCCAAGCAAGGTTGGCATTCGCCAACCTCGACTTCCACATCTCAAGAGCGCGCGTCCCTCCTCGCAATCGGATACCTGCGACATGACCTGCGCACACATAGTATCATAAGTTTACACATTATGATAAGCGAACTGAAAAATAAAAGTAGCCGAGCACTTTGGAAATCCCTGCGTGTATCACAGCAGTCACAGCACCGTTCGCCCCATGAGGCGGCGGAACGTTGAAGAAATTGCGTACTGTAGCTGAAGAATTTTACGATGCAATTGCGGATTGGGATGGGTCAACGAAGAACGAGTGTCACAGTAACGAGTAAGCAGTCACGCATCGGCATCGGCAGCGGCAATGGTGTCCGCGATGTCGATGTGAC
This sequence comes from Cymbomonas tetramitiformis, assembly GCA_001247695.2. NCBI lineage: Eukaryota > Viridiplantae > Chlorophyta > Pyramimonadophyceae > Pyramimonadales > Pyramimonadaceae > Cymbomonas > Cymbomonas tetramitiformis. Next base: position 5,837 of record LGRX02012874.1, read on the forward strand.
ATGTGTTCACCGTCTGCTGCCGGCGACGTTCATTGTGGTCACCGTCTCACGCGATAGACGCAGCCGTGACATGCAGTCATCGGAAAATTGGACGAGTTCCCAGCGCCCGTACCCTGTCCCAATCGTAAATGCATTAAGGGACAGGGTATGCATTCCGACGGTCAAGGAATATCCGGGGAATATGCCAATTTTCGATCTAGATTCGACGCGTAATTACCCGGATTCTGATCCAGATGCTGCGCGGCCTTAAGAGTGAGAAGAAAGTTTCCCTGTTTTCGCACTCCTAAGAGCGTTTTCGGGCAAAAAAGTGCCTACAACCATGATATATTTCACAATGCTAGACTATCGTTATGCATTGTGCAATTTACTGACATATTATATTGGGTGTTGGGAAAGATTTGCTACGCTCCACGTTACGGATGATGCTCATCCGCGACGTGGGCGGAGCATCTCGCGATGCCCCCTCGCTCCGGAAAAATTATCCCTACTTTAAACAACGGATTGCCCTGGATTGTCTGCGGCTAACGCTTCCGGGGGTGTTCGTTACCTCATTGCTACCCAACATTCCCGGGTTACACGCGCGTGTTGCTCGTGGCATCCGGGGCTACACCCCTCCACTTTGAGCTCGTGGTTCCCGCACCACGATTCGAGCTCAACAAATGAAGCGTGGAAACGCATAGTCTATGACCCAACATGTAAATAGAAACAATTACAACTGTGGCACATGGGTAGCAAAAACCGCCTTCAGATGGGCCCAATGGAACAGAGGTTCACATCAGACCTCATTTTTCGAGTACCTAAAATATGACCTATACGGTGGGGAGTATGGCGACAAAACAATGCAAAAGGAAATACATAAATACCGATTAGAAATGAGGAAAGAAATAGGGTTGCTGGCCAAGAATACCTGCAACACACTGGAGCTCAAAAACTTGGAGCCCGCTGGAACGATGACGCTGCAATCAGCGGCCCAAATATGACTTCACCTTCCCACCATATTCTCACACGTAGAGGCGCCGCACCTAAAAAGCAGATAGAAACTCTGATAGAAACTTTTAGACTGGAATGGAAGACACACCACTAATGAAACAATTGTTTCAGAAGCCATCGAATCACATAGGAAATATCATCACACCTCGAACACGGATACGCACCAACATTCAAATTCATCTTCTTGTGACCAATGAAATATGGTCAACTGCAGTCCACATCATTCCAGAAAGAAAGATTATTTATTATGATTTTGATATCTCTACCAATAAACACCAGAAAGACATTTTCACACTCCTCCCTCAAGACCTAAGTGTGCACCGCATAACCTTGAAACTGGGAGTACATCCGAACAACATGGGGGTTTTCAATTTTACACTAGCCCACAAAGCCTTTCACATCCTGCACAACACTAAATTCTTCTCGGCAGCACAATTAAACAGAGACCTACTATACGAACTTGAAAACCTAAATATTAGAATTCTACCACAAACGGGCAGAGAAGCTAGGATAACCAAACACGAAAATAACAAAGCCATTTCGACCATACGACAATCACTAAGAATTCACCTCCCGAAAATTGATGCACATCCAACAAAGCCAAATCCTGAAAAACAAAGGCTGTAAATCCACCTACACTGCTTATAATCACCTCATCTCAGGCAAAGGAAAGCTTTCTTGCGAACCCCACACATATGGATACCGCAGGAAACACTCTCATAAACAAAAGAGAATAATCCTTAAAACCAAATGCACAAACAAAATCTTTGATTGTGAGAACATCTATGACGCAGATGGCAGATGCATACTACAAAAAGCAAAACACAAAAGCGCCATGAAACAGTCAGAAGAATTAGACCGACTTACAAAACTACAACTAGCACAACACTCTGACAATTTGATTATAATGGGTATGAATATGAGAGGCCACCGACACCACAAAGAAGATAAAGACAGTTTGGTTAAATTAGAAACAATCTGCAATCTTTTAATTGACAGACGGGCTGATGTAATATGTATATCAGAAACCAAGGTGAATACTGAAAATCTTGCGTTAATTGAAACCCTAATGACACAAAAAGGAATTCAATTTCGCACATCTCATGTAAATGAAAGAGCTTCCATTGGTTCCATGATCTTATGGAATCCGAAAAGTTTACCACTATCCACCTCGGTTACCACAATTGATGGAGATGCAAAGAGAGCAGTAATGACCAAATTTTCAGGAAATAACGGGTTTGAGCTCTACATAGCCAGCGGTTATATGAATGATGCCACACTAGTAGATGAACAAATGGAATTATATGACACACTCACTGACTGGGCAGGGAAGGCAGGAAATAATCCAAAAAAGGTCTACATAGAGATAGGTGACAAAAACTGTACTATTACTCCAAATCAGCGGGTGTCAGGTGGAAATTACATGTCATATCAAGAGCATGTTGAGAAAAATAAACATCTTTTAACTTATTTCAACAATGACAGATGTTCTCTTAATGAACTGATAATGGACCGTAACCCAAACACAGAAATTTTCACACATGTTATTTCCAAAAACTCAAAAGCAAAACTTACCCATATCATGCCGTGGCCAACACAACTATGGCAGAACTGACAGTTAAATCTGGATGGACAGAGGAAAACCCTTATATCATCTCCGACCACGGGATAGTATGGGCTGAATTTAAGCTCCCTCAAAACGACACTAAACTTGAGATAGCTACAGATACAACTTTGCCAACACCTAGATTCAATGGTGCCAAGGAAATCACACATGATGAGTACCCAGGTTACCCAATCAGAATGACAAACAAAAATACGGATACAAAAAGGAAAATAAACAAGAAAGATATTGTAGGACTCCTTGAAGCAAACGGATACAACACAAATGAACTTGTGCACGCGTGCATCAATAAAAACAAAGCAAGAGCCGCTATCAGCACCATCAAGGGTGACACCACTGATCTTGTCAGGGATATGACCGATGACATATGTGTCATACGTGTCATACATGTCATACGTGTCATACCATGCCATGTCATGGCATGTCATATGTTATAATGACATACAGTCGTCGAGTATTGTCAGTACGGTCGACTATGACATGTACAGTCATAATGTATGTCATCCACTCACCTTGAGTGACATCTGTCATCGAGAGGCCAGGTATGGCATCGAGATGGCGAAGCAAGACAAGTTCTTGAAGAACCGAAGAGTTCTGAGAGGACGCGTCTTCGCTTCAAGCATGGACTGAACAGCATGCGAGTATCAATGGCTATTTCGACCAGCCGATACGGTTAGTTCACCCAATGCTCTCGGGTTCACAACCCGATGGTGGTAACGCGTATGACGCGTGAGGGCATTGAGGTAATATGAGGAGCATTGTGCTCAAGCGGACACTTCTGGACACCAGAGCGCTGCACTCATACCCACCAAATATTGTCGCGTGCTTGCTACAGTTCAATAGCAACCGCGTAGTCTTTCAGGTTCATATAGAACCGTGACAGATCTCGATCTCAGACGGGATAATACAGACGGCAGCCCCATAACAGTGAACAAGCTCATAGCAAAAAATGAAGAGACAGACAATATAGAACAATGTCTAAAATGGCACAACAAACCCAAAGAATGGTGGATTCACCTTAACCCCTAAGCGGCGAATTGTTCCGATATCGGAACAAGTCCGGTCGTGGGAATGTGCATCCATGTGGTGCCACATGCTCAAGGGTCGGCGTAAGGAGCATTTCAAGGCGTTTACACATGCCCTTTTGTGTGTTGCGAATGACGAATCATTGGGATGGGTAGTGGATATACGCCATATATCTCACATACCAACATGTTCAACTATGCCGATTCTTGAAAGTTGGCCTTTGGGAGCTTGGATATTGTGTAAAATCATACAAATTCGAGGCTAAAACCCGACGTTTCTGCCCAAATGGGTGGGACTAAGAAGGTATATAACATGCCGCGTGTCCCTTGGCATCACCCTCGTGGTTGTATGCATAAACCATGCGATATATCACCAAGAATATGGAGCAATCGTCCTAAATTGCGCTCAAGTATGGGTGAAAATTCCTTAAGTATGGAAAACATTTACAATCGAGTGTTTTTTTGGTGTTTTTTTGGGTGTTTTCCCTAAAAACCGACATATTCACCGGGATAAATGTGTGCTACTGGCTGGGAATGTGTTAATATTACTTATTCTCAAGGTTTCATGACGGTAGTCACCCAAGTAAATCGAAATGCAAGTTGTAATGGGGGATTGAAGAAATTTTACCTGCCCAAAACGAAACACCAAATTTTGGCTTGGATATGTCATAAATCCGCATATATTGACGATAGGGATGCGTGTTATGATGCTCGTAAGCTTATATGATGTCCATACAAAGCATACATGACACTGTGCATGCACATCGAGGTCGCAAGAGACCACCCCGAGTGCATTCTCGAAAACACCATTTTTTGCATAAAATTCCAACCGCCGTTTAGGGGTTAATAGCCCATGGCATGCAGCTCACTTACTCTCTAGAGGCAAGGGGATGCCAGAAGGTGGTCTCAACTTAGGCCATAACGACAAAGATAACATCTGGCATATAGGCTCGCCTCATTTACTAAACAGGAAAGGTGTAAATGCCTATCTCAAACGACACCTTTCATTCAGCTCAATGGAAGTTAAGAAAATCACGAAATCCAGCACAGACGATCACATGACCTGCTGGGATATCCTTCTACAACCCCATATGCCTGCTAAATTCTGGAATTTGTACGGATCTGAGATGCATTCGGAAGAAATAGACTGCACGGCCCACTTATTCCAATACGCTACAGGCTGGGTGTCTTACACTGAACGACTACATAGCACACTCGAAATGGAAAATGGTTCAGAAGCAGCTAGAAACGGCGGCACTGGCCTCAAGGAAATGCACCCTGACGCGACATGGCATAACCAACCTATGATCGATTTTTCGATTCGCGAATCCATCCTGACGCATTGTGGCTCACGACGAAAAGCGAACGCGACCCCCGACTGACTGCATATGGCATCCTGTCGGAACACTATCGCGATACCTACGGGAAACCGGTCAGGAATACGTCGAGACCCAAAAAAATCCGACGTGGCTGCAGAAGTGGCACGCATTAACCCTCCGATTGAAACCTATGCGACGGTCGACTTTGCTTTAGGAAATGTCAGATGTTAAGTACGAGACCCCCTCGGATTATATATTCCTCTTTCGTGGATATAACTGGCGATAAGAGCCTGGAGGTATCGAATGTTGAAAGCCGTTGTCGATGTGGCGCAATACAATTCATAACTTGGATACATTACGTGAGACATTAGTCGGGAGAAATTCGGAATTGTGAACTTATTCATCTAAACCGTTCGCTGAAAATATAGTAACATCTCTAGTTAATCGTGCGTACCCGCGAAAAAGATGGTATGTCAAAGACGGCGGATTACACCGACCTGTGCGTGATACGGTAGTGTGGCATCGTAGAAAAGATTTCGTTTTGCTTTTCACAGATTCACCTCTCGCGTCTGTCGCTTCCGCCATCCGTGTTCAACTGTGACACTGCAATATTTTACGTTAAGTCTAATTTGTTAAATATGCAGTTTTAGCTAAAAACGGAAGGTTTTCTCTCCCGCAGTGTGCCCCTGTCCAGCGAAGTAAAGATCTCCAGGATTGTATCATAATCTGAGCAATATTTTGCTTCAAAATCTTATCACATATTCCTACTTAGTATGTGGGTACCCGTTTCGCAAAGAATGATGACCCATAGCGCAACTATTGCGGGTTTCAAAATCCTGAAATTCCGCCCGCTTCCGCCAAATGAACGCGTCAGCCCACAGCGAGATGTGTGGTTGACCGTTCAGTCTGTGCAATTTATTTAGTGAAGACAGCACATATGAAATACTATTTTCGCTAACGCTTCCCTCATCCGATGCGCAGGCTCGCTTGCAAGCGAGCGCGCGAATGATGGAAGAAATCCTAGCGGAAACGTGGACGCGGTTGAAATCCGCGTGTCCGCTAGAGGTGAAATTGCACTGCCAAACGCTCAGCGTGTGTTCATTATGCTTATATGATATGCGTGATATGTTCATATCGTGCGGTATGCGTCCCTGCTGGGCGTGAGTCGAGATGGCTGGCTCGAATCACGTCCATTACCCCCCCTCATAAGAACCGTACAGCATCCGAAATTCTGGACGGATCTTGCTCGCGCAAAAGATATGTTGTTCCTAACACTTATTATAATGCATATGGAAAGTTATGTTGTGTTCGATATACGTTAGTATGCGGAAATCAACAGCCGCCGTGCAGTGACTTACGGGTCGAGGTCCCACCGGTACTCTGAGTGCAAGTCATGTTTTTTTCTGTTTTCAATATCTGTTTTGGGTTGGACATGTGACGTGAGGTCAGACACGTCATCATATTCGGAAATCAAAAGTGACAGTATAATTCTGGTATCGACTGATGACGCGGACTTTGCATCGCGGACATTTCATTGGTTTCAACTAATTTATGAAGCGTGTAGTGGTTCAGTAGTAATGATTTTTTATGTCTCGGCATATTTCCCGAGACGCATCTCGAGACGTATCGCGATACCAACGGGGTCCTTACGTGATCCGTTCGTAAAGGCGTTTCCGAAACTGTCGCATCCCATTCGAGAGAGATTCACGGACCAGGTCTCGATTCGCATCGTGACACCTGTCACGTGACATCACGACGTGACGCGATATTAAATTCGATCATAGGTTGGTTGTGGGGATACCCTGCACAAATTGGCACATCAGGCGGCAAGTGACGCTTTTGGCACCAAGAATCTGAACAAAACTGGGAGGTCCGAAAAACCATCAGCCGTATCTAATTATATATACAAATGGCTAAACACAGTACGCCGCACCATCAAATATTTGGACACAAGAACTCATGTTAGTAACATTCCAGAGCAAGCCAAAAAGGCTGCCCGCACACTACCGTTTGCCTCGCTCCAACCCAAACACAATGAAGCAGCAGCTACATGGAGATTATACGATTGCGTGAAAATTATGTAATAATCAGAAATATGCTTTTCAAAAAAGCAGAGACACAGACATTGAACGACGCAAACTTCGAGAAAAGGAAGCCCTCCAGCATCTCTTCTCAACTAACCTTTCGAGGTTTCTAGACACAGTCATGGGAAAGATGAAACCTACTGAAAAAGGTGCAGCCGCAACCCCAGGTAGTGATGGAAAGATACCTGAGACAAAATCAGAAAGACTAAACACAACACTAGATGAATACAAAAATAAAAAATTATTTTCTACTAACCCGAGTGAGCCAGATGAACTCCCACAGTGGCTCACGGACATTCTCAAGGATAGCCCTAAAATCCCCGATACGGCCGCCGCAAGACTATTGACAGAAATCACGCACAAAGCACTTCAACAAGCATACTCGGACTGTGGTACTACAGTACTACAGCACCAGGACCCTCAGGAATGAGATACTCGCAGTGGATCAAGGGCCCAGAGAATTTTCAAGAAGTTACTGTCTCACTTTTTAACCACATCCTTATAACTGGGAGATTTCCTAAGAGTGCAAAAGCTGGAGTCATCCTTCCAATCCCTAAAAACCCCTCTGCACCATGTACCATAGATAATTCCAGACCCCTCACAATGTTGGAAACGGGTCTTAAACTATTTAATACAATAATTGCTAACCGTCTCAAAACAATACTCAACACCCACCCCATTCTCTTTCCCATTCGAGATGCCTTTCTTCCGAATAAAAACATAGATGACTCACTCCAAATTTTGAATGAAGTAATTTCGGATGCCAATAGATACGACAAAGACCTCCACGTAGTTTACCTGGACCTCAAACAAGCATTTGACAGAGCTGGATTCTGGATGAGCAACTTAGCACTCAGAAAGTTAGGACTCCCATCACAAATAATTAACATCATCTCAGACATCACCAATGATGCCTCTAGAATGGTACTTACTGAAGAAGGCCTCACAGATGAATGGTCCCTCGAATGTGGAGTTCCTCAGGGAGAAGTTTTGAGCCCACTAAGGTTTGTAGCCATTATGGATATTCTGGCAATTTGGTTAGCAAAAAGAGCAAACGGTGCAAACCCGACAGGAACCACATATGGATACGAACTAAACTCGGAACGCCATAGACCAGACAAACCAGGAAATAATGTTATTCCTCCCTCCCAAAACCTATTATTAGAAAAGGACACCCCTTTAAATATCTTTGCACGGTTCTTCTGTGATGACATCATGCTCGTGGGGAAAACTAAAGACGAAGTCCAAGACATGCTAGGTATAGTTAATGAATTTATGAGCTTCATCAGTATTCCCATCGATGTTAAGAAATCCAAATACTCTTACAGAAAGCGCATCAAACCCCAGGGCAAAATGGTAACACGATATGACCTGTCCGATGATTTACTCATCTCTGGGGGTCACCTGGAGCCCAATACTAATGACTCAAGTCCTTCCATTGATGCGAAATGGATACCCCCTGAGTCACCAGATTTTCTCGATTTCTCTAACAGCAAAGAGGTAAACAGCTACCTCGGAGTATGGTTTGCACTAAATGGGGAATGGGACAAACAGGCGGAAATCCTTATCGACAGACTTAAATCTACTCTCACATCCATCCAACTGCAACACATGACTCTACACCAGCTATAAAGCAGGGAACATATCAAACTTTTATGTCGTACGGCCAACACTCAAAATTTCCATCGGCCAAATTTCGGCCATCCCGGCCAAAATCTAAAATTGCCCGCCGCAGGCGCAAAGTTTTAATTTTATGTATGACAATATCATAAAAATCGCAAAATTTCGGGGGGATTTTCAAAATTTCACATAATTCGTCTCGGCCAACAAGCAAAAGCACACTCGGCCAAATCTCGGCCACAGCCCTCATCGTACGGCCACAGACCGGCCATAGGGGGTTGATATGTTCCCTGCAGCTAAGATATGTTACAAATACGGTTGTAGTTCCGAGGATGGCGTACCCCCTTAAAGTTACCTCAGCAATTGCCAACTCCTCAAAGAATGTTGCGGTTGAATTAGACAAAATGATAGCTTCGTTTATAATCAAATACCTGGGCTGCCCAGTTGACACTAATCACCAAATAATCTGGACAGCAGTCTGCCAAGGGGGGTACGGTATTGATAGTGTCTTCGATATTGCAACCGCATCGTGTATTACTGAAACCATGAACGCCCTGTGTTCTGCAGATGAACACGAATATTGGCAACACAACCACACGGACCGTATCACTGACCCCCACCTTATCTCACTATACCGTAAAAACAGCAATCTATGGCTTAAAATAATAATTCAAAACATGAACAACGAAATGAGTAATAATGCCATCTCGGGCTTCCCCTTATCACACTATGCAACCTACAGTCACACAAAAGACAAACGCTTTAACTGGTTCAGGCGTACAGGTCACATTATGGCAAAACTTGGATACGCTATCGACTCTAAAAATTACCCTGAAAATGAAGCGGGTGAAACCACTTTAGTCACCACCCTTCCCAGACAACTCTACATGTCAAGGAATGTTACCTCCGCAATTCAAAAATATAACCTTAAGCACACAGGTTCCTTTCTGACTCCCTGCGGTGGAATGTTAAAAAACTGGCAAGAAAGCAAAGGCTTTTTCAGGCTGAACGGTAATAGACCCCCTGGATGGCTTAACCGCAATCGAAAAGGAAATGCTTCAAAACCCCGTAGATTTGGACCCACAGGCCAGATATGTCAAGAAACAATATAGAGACAACATAGTACCCCCGGACACGGGTGAGTTTCATTGGAAAGGAAATGGTGACCGAGATTCCATCTCTCTTATCCACATTACCAATATTGACTTAGAGGCCATGTCAATACAATATACGGAATACAGTAACAATGCCAAAAACCCTAATGTCTTTGTCAGAATCGAAGGAACCAGTAGTCTTCAATACGACTTTGAATATAGCATCACCAATGACGGTTGCATCCTAATTCCAGCAGGTTCCATTTTCGAATATAATGACCATATGGACCCGCCCTCTTCTGTTCTTGCTAAAGTCGGTGATATTAACTCACACTATGATTACATCTCAGACAGACAATATGAGACCATTATTGCCAGAATGAAAAACAAAACTGCGGAAGAAGAAAGTGAATACAGTTGCCCTAGCGACTCAGAAGAAGAATCTACCCCCTTCGCCGAAAAGAGCAAACAAATGGAGGATTATGATATGGCAAGCGATGGTTCCCTATTCGCCGGTAAAAAATCAGCATGCAGTGGTGCAGCATATGCCATAAAAAACTTTGACAACGGAATGCCACTTGTCCGGAAGATGAATATCCCCCCCCTCAAGAACTTTCGCCGCACCGGGGCTTCTTATCAAGGAAGATATCCAAAACCCTAGTAGTACATCTGCTGAAATTGCGGGACTGAGATTCTTACTCACAGAACAAAAAGAGAATCTCCTCAAATCCATGACTCCAATGGTACATGCCATTGACTCCATGGCCGCAATATCTGCTGTAACAAAGGATGGCAGATCCATGAGTGCTCGGGACAAACTACGTGAAGCTAATCGCAGAGATGTGCAGGCTGTTCGCCTACTGTTAGAAGAACTTGGCTTCTACAGTGAAGGAGACCACAATAAAATTATCCTTAAATGGATCAGGGGTCACAATAATGACAAAGTCCATGACAGAGTGGACCGTACTACCAAAAGAGCCTCATTCAGAGGGGGTTGCTTAGACATCTCCCGCTACGACCCTGCCGAAAAACTGCCATTCTCGTTATTCTTTTTTGAGGTCCCTATTTTAGGTGATATCCGCAGTCACATTAGAAGAATTCAACGTCTCTCACACTATCATAATTGGAGAACTCTACAGTCTCAAGGGAAGTACTTGAGGATGCTCAACGAGAATAACACCACCCCCACTAAAGACATTTCCAAAATAACACCTAAAGCTTCTAGAAGCAGAGAACTCCTGGGTCTCCAAGCCTCTCCAGCACGGTTATTTAAACTGGGGAAAATCGAAACTGAAAACTGCCCCTACTGCCAACAGAATACAAAATGCACCTTCGAACACATCCAACTTGAATGCTCAGGACATAATAATAGTTTGTATAGTCTTAGAACAACCCAGGATGTCGAACTAAGGAAAATCATTGCTGAAGAAATCTCAGAAAAGCCCAAACTACTAAACCCTGGAAAAGGTACCACATACATCAAAACACAGCCATCGAAACTTTTTCCACTTGCTGACCTAAGACAGGAAATGGATGAGGAATTATACTTACACGCTCTCCCGGAAGCTAGCATGTACCGACCATCAAGTTCAAAAAAGAATCCCGTTGCTGTGAC
>LGRX02012875.1:0-23489 GCA_001247695.2 Cymbomonas tetramitiformis
GGGCAAGCCCCGTGTACCCTTTAGAGGGCCATCCTGCCAACATCCCCCCCCCTTCAAAACCGACACCCTAGATTTCACCAACGCCTCCCGTGCCCCAACATCCATTTCCCGCACCTGCTTACCCGAAGGGCCCTCTTGGAGTGCCGCTGCATTCTCCATGCCCCTTTGTAGTATCGCAGCACCCACAGCATATTCTGCGGCACGGAGACACAAGGGTGTTCTTGCGTGATACGGGTGAGCCCCCGCCTGTTCACCATTTGGCACCCGGGCCGTCCCACCAGCAGCGGACAACACGCACCATGTCACTGTCGTTGTGCCGCCTCATTGTTTGAACCTGTGCAGAGCCTGAGGAGTGGTGGTGGTGTGGCGGCATCCAACAGCGCTTCAGATCGCTGTATCTGTTTCCGCCAGAGCATAAGTTCCGACAATGGTGTATTGACGTGGTGTCCTCCCCGTACTTCGACGCAGTGCTCATGGTGTTCATCGCAGTGAGCAGCATTACCTTAGCGATTGACAGCCCGACCCTGGAAGAGGACGGCACCACCAAGAAAGTGCTCAATGTCTTGGACGATCTGTTCTTCATTGTATTTTTTTTCGAGTTAGTAGTGAAGGTGAGTTCACCCCTTCCCGACGCGAGACATCTTGTCAGGGCGGGTGTCGCGCAATATTCCCTCTGCTCGCCTTGAGGGCAGGTGCGGTTGCGGACCCGCTTGCTTCCAGGCCGGTGCATTGCTGGGCTCTTCATTCGGCCTTCACGGCCTGATGCAGGGTGCACCAATCGGCTATAAGGATATTACTTCCCGCTCGAGCACACGGCCTCCCACCCGCTCTCTCTCTCTCTCTCCCCTTGCTGGATTGGTTGAGTTCCGCACAGCGCCCCTTTGGCGAAGCCGGGATCTCCAAATACCCCGTGGTCTCTCTGGTTCCTCCGGTCTCTCCGGGAAGTGAGCATGCTCGTTGGCAATTCCCAGCAGAGGCGGGCGAGTTTGCGCCCGGCTCGGGCTGCCCACGAGGTGGGTGCGAGCAGATGCTGTTGAGGGGGGGGTCCGATATGGCCATTGAGGAAAGTTGCGGACTGAGTCTACTTATGCCGGATGGCTGGACATTGAGGATATGTCAGATGGCTCTATGGACGCATGAGGGAACGCCCCACATGCTCGCTGCGGGCACAGGGCTTGACGGTGCAGCTCTGGATGAACCCCGAAGTGTGCGTGCCAAGAGGGGTTGGAAGGGTTTCCACAGGGGGCGTGGTGTGTAGTGAGGGTGAGAGTACCAAGATGGGCTTGGCAGCAGTGTGACAGGTGGTTTTTGTGTTGGGAGGCGTGACTTTTGGGCACTTTGCATACTTTGACGTGTGCACAGCGCCAAAGAGGTTCATCCCGCTCGGTGGGTCCCTCAAAGTGAGGGTCAAGTTCACCCCCTCCCACGGCTGTAAGCATAACACCTTGTGCGGTCTGGTGGGGATATGGGCGGGCAGGTGGTCGCGTACGGGTTCGCCATGCATCCCGGCGCGTACATCAGCAGCTGGTGGAACGTGCTGGATTTGACCCTGGTGATAGTGTCGCTGCCGAATATCTTTTTACGCACGGACTGGAAGCCAGGCACACAGCCGTCGTACGACCTGGAGATTCTTGGTATCTGCCGACTGCTGCGCACGCTGCGCCCGCTGCGCACTGTGCAGCGCCTCGAGGGGCTTCAGGTGGTGGTGGAGACCATCATCAAGTGCATCCCGGCCGTGGGCATCGTGATGCTGTTTGGCTTTTTCCAGGTGTTTGTCTTCGCAATTATTGGGGTCCAGCTGTTCGCTGGTAAGTTCTACTCGTGCACCGACCCGGACATCACACACCGTGATGACTGTGTTGGGATGTACCAGCCGGTGCCGGGCCAGCCGTACCTTCTGCAGCGCATCTGGCACAACCCGACGTACAACTTCGACTCGGTGCCGAATGCCATGTTGACACTGTCGGTGGTGACCGGCTGCAACAAGTGGACGGAGATTATGTGGGACGCCATGGACACCGGGGCGGTGGACGAGCAACCCGTGAAGGACCAGAATGCCTTCACTGCCATCTACTTCGTCATGTTTATTGCGTTGTCCAGCTTCATGTGGGTGAACATCCTGGTGTCTGTGGTGGTTGATTTTTATCACCGCTGTGACCAGGAGTCAAAGCAGCGGAACCTGACGAGTATCGCCAAAAATACCTTGCAGAAGAGCTCGACTTTCGGAGGAGGACAACCGGGCCAACTCGGCAGACAGTTCGACAAGGCGAAGGTGAACCACGCATGGGCAAACCCCGCGACCATGAACCCGGTTCGTCGTCGGGCAATCGCGCTGGTCAAGCATGAGTACTTCGAGACTTTCATTAACACCTGCATCGTGCTCAACACATTCGTGATGATCATGTACTATCCGGACCAGCCCCAAGCCATGAGCAATGTCCAGGATAACATCAACGTTGTGCTAACAAGCATCTACATCATTGAGGCAGTGCTCAAGCTGTACGCCCTCACCCCACGTGTGTACTTTGCTGACAAGCTCAACACCTTCGACTTTATCATCACCGTCGTGAGCGCTGTCTTCGAGATCATTGTGGTAGTGGTCTCCGATCAGTCCAAGCTGTTCTCACCAGCACTCATCGGCATGCTCCGCCTTGGTGCGTCGCCGTTGTCGCTCCCTCTCCCTTCACGGCCCGCCCGACTTGATGGTTTCGACCCTCTCAGAACCCAAGGTGTCCTCTTGGCAGCCCAGGTGTACTCATTACCTTTGCTCAAGATCTGGAAGAGAGGGGAAGGGCGGGTGTGTGCATTCAAAAGAGGTGACGGGGGAGGGGGGCTGGAGGGGAGGAGCGGGTGCAGGACGATTAACCAAGCTAGTCCGCAACTTCCGAGGCTTGCGAGCACTAATTAGAACCCTCGCAATATCGGTGCCCACTGTGGGCAACGTGCTGGCTTTAATTGCCCTTCTACTCTTCATCTTTGGAGTGCTGGCCATGAACCTTTTTGGGCATCTGAAGCCCGGAGATGCCGGCTATATCAACGAGCACTATAACTACCGCACTATGAGGAAGAGCTGCCTGACGCTAACAACAGTCTTCACCGGCACCGCGTTCTATGATCAGCTGGAAACTACGTACAGGGGTAGATGTAGCCCTCCAATCTCGTGTTACGATGCAGCACAGCAGCTGCTGCCGTTGGAAGAGGAGCACATGCTCCTGTGCAGGCAAGCTCAAACCTCCATTGTCCCACATCGCCATATGCCCAGTGTCTCATTGTAGATAATTTCTGTGCAGAGATGAGGGCGCCTCCTTGCTTCGTTTTGTTTGCGCTGCATCTTGCCAGTGCACAGATCTGATGCTCAAATGTTTTTATGAAATACAAGGGAGCACATGCGAGGACGCATTGATACGAGGGGGTTTGGGTGCATGTGGCTCGGATGTGGATGGGTCGTGCGCCAGTGAGCTAGACATGGAGGCGCTCATGTCGCCCAGTGACGTCAGCTGTGACTTCAACATGGCTTCACCAACATTCTTCCTGATGTTCCAGATGATCATGGGCAACGTGGTGATCAACATTCTCACGGCCGCCCTTCTGGACGAGTTCGACAAGAATGCGGAACAGGAGGGGTTCGTTGGTCTGGCCCTTCTTCACAGTGTGTTGCTAAGGCGAATGGTGATGGAAAGATTTTCCACCAGATTATCAAAAGTAACGCGTGATCCAAAGAAGAAGAAAACGCGACTGTCGCTGAGTTCAGATGAATCCATAAAGTCCCAAGAGCCGTCCGAGCTTAACGCCACTTTAGAAGTGGAAGCAACCAGGAGTGGAAGTGAGCCCAATGTAATATCAAGCCCGTCTTTGCCAAATCATAGCTTATCAGAACAGGATGAAGCACGACTATCCGAAGAGCCTAGCACCATCCTATCATAGAAAATGAATAGTGCGTTAGCTTATAAAAGGACTCACCTTTTTCAGTGGACCGAATGTACAGAATCGCCCTTTTAGCAGAGCCAGCCATGCTGTATGCAATATTGAGTGAGTGATGTATGCAAAGTCGCCTTAGAAGACATACATGGGACTAGTGAAGAAGAAACGAAGTAAGCTCCTCACCCATATGTGTGTGAATATAAATGAACATTTTACAGATGGTTCAGCAATTCCTCTTTTGCATGGGTCACTCAGGACATACCTGATGCTCATGTGCACTGCAACATGGTTTCCCCTTGCAACTTGATGTGGAACAGCTCGACTTGGGATCCAGGCAGTCGAGTCAGAGCTTGGGAGAGCGGCGTACCGTCTCGATACACTGTGACCCCAGTGCATGGTCCCATTTTGAGGTTTAGCTTTCGCCACATAAATGATGCCTTTAGAATCCCCGTGTTTAGAACGAGTATTCTGCTCCGGTTGTTGTGCACCCCCTGCCGCTCCTGTAAAATGCAGAGGTGGTCTGGGATCCCTGTAGCTGTGAGAGCTGCTGTGGACGGAACTTGCTGCCCCAGATGCCCTCAGGTGACAGCTTGCACTTCATTTCTTTTCTGGAGTGTGGCTGCTCCAAGCAATTGCTAAGAAATGGGCGACGGTTAACACCCTCGAGCAAAATAATGGTTGGATACTCCTCAAAGAGAAATGTGTGGGACTCTTGGGATGCGGCGGTTTCCCAAGCACTGTGTTGTGTCTCGGGGAAGCCGGCGGTGTTGGAAGACATCAACGCCTACTCCGGGAGTCGGGGACAAACGTATGTCGCAGGATACCTCTAGGCATGGAAGGACAAAACTACGCGTGTCAAGTGTGGTGCTTTCGTCACTCTGCGGATGTGGAGGGCTTCTATTGGGCCTATGTACCTTTGTCTTTCGTTTGCGCTTGTGTCGCGGAAGGGAAAATGGCACCATTGTCTATTATTGTGTAGGAAGAAGGTTTTGGTGCTGTAATGTTCGAAATGTACCATCCGTAGATGTAAGTTTATTTTGTAAAACTGTAAATTAGAAATAGCGTCATCAGACTTTGTTCTCGAGGGGGGGATTTCCAATAAAGTAAGTTCTGTAACTTCATGGCCAGTCCGAATTTTCACCCACGTTTACGGTTGGATGTTGGGACCGAAATTTGCGCCTCAGGCTTCATCACACACGCCCTTGTATCCCACGGCAAAACAGCATCCTAAGCAACCCATAAAATCTGCATATATTGTAACTTTCGCGAATCCGGTTGTCGCAGGATTTTTTCCGAAACAAATCTTGTCCTGATTGGATCCATGGACCCCTTTCAAAATGAATCAGTCATCCAAACTTTATATGCATGACTATTCAGGATAAGATAGCCGCTCACCCAGATGATTTAAGTTCCGACGGCGGATATAAACGCTCAGAATAAAAAGAAGGGTGGACTTCGAATGAATTAAAGGAAGCATATGTACGTGTGTGTGTGTCTGTCGGACCTGGCGTGGGCCGTTCGGAGGTAAAATCCGCATCCACGCCAAGTCCGCCGATGGATCCAAACAGTCCTGCACGATCGGGAGAACTTGTCAAAGCAATTTTGCATTTGCTTTATCTTAAAGCTCGAGGGCTACTGTCGTCTGGCGATCTATCGTTGACATATCTTCGGAATTGGTGCTTAATTAAGCATTTGATTTGGTAAAACGAGACGAGCGAGGATCGTTGAACGGCGAAGGGAAGGAGGGAGGTAGAGGGGGTAATATCGGGGCGGGCGGGGCGGGAAATTCGTGTATGGGGGTATTGAAGGAGGCTGAGGTAGGGCTGGGAGTATGGGGGCGGCGGCGGCAGGGGCGGGATGGACACGGGGGAGAGGGAGAGTGGGAGGAGATGGGGGTCGAAGTATGGGGTTGGAGGGGATGATGAGGGTCACTCCAGACCGTGTGCTTGAGAGGGTGCACTAGTACTTGTATTAGAAATATGTGCGCCAAGTCTTGTGCGCTGGAACGCACGAGAACCCCTCCGCTGTTATTGATTTCATGGCTGCTGTTTGAAAGCGAAAACCCCTTTCAGCTTACAGTAGTTTGCAGTCGCGACTACAAACTGATGAGCTGATGAGGGCACAGAGCTCAAACTATATATATTCGTGCCAGGACTACATATATGTGAGTTGCGAACGTGCGGGGGGAAATGTTTACTCGATGCAATTCAAGTAGCAGTGGGTGGAGGTATGCATGCAGTTGAGTGTCTAGCCCGGGCTTCCTTCACACACGTTACAGCGCTTTCAAACCTAAAACCTTGCGGCCTGACTCGATTATCAGACGTCATGCGAAAATATTCGATGGGTTGCCCTGAAGATATTCGATATTTTGGATACTATCCGTCGATATTCCGAATTAAAAAATAATTTATATGAATTGTGTACATACCGACCAGTGTCAAACTCACTTAGAGTGGCTATCTGTTCCCGTATTCCCCGAGCGACTACTTTTTATTCCCAAATAATTATATTTCGGCGCAAGAACTCACCCAGATCTTGCATCTCGGGCACGGTTCGAGGCCATCCGAGATCGTCCGCACCTGCTGCATCGTCGTGGGATGCGCGCACGCCGGACTCCGCTGCATGTCGGTTGCATTTAATCAAATGTCTATGTACACGCTCTAAAAGTACCCTAATATATACGGGACACATCCGAGTATTTTCTAACATTGATGGCTCGCACACGTTCCACCTACATTCGGGTGCAATTAGCATGGTATAAGATAGTGCTGGAACAGTCACACCGCTTGCTTTGTGACTCTTCCTATGGTATTGTGTATGACTGTCACCCGAACCCGAACCCTAACTGTTTATGCCCGTTATATCGGGTTAACTTATCAACTTTATTACATTCTGAGAAAACTTACCACTGAGTGAATATATCCCGAGTCCTAGGGGTATATCCAACAGGTTTGGCCCCACGCACTCTTTGTTTAGACACTGCGTAGCGTTTCGCCATGTCAGGCTAAACACCGACGCTTGAGATGGAGTGAGGGGCTCCTCTAGGGGCGCGGCGGAGCGGTATGGCCTAGTTGCGTGGCTGGTTGATTGGACTTACGGAAAGCTCGGGCTCGTGGCTGCTTGATTTTCCCGTACTACGCGTTGGTAGACGTTGGGATTTTGGTCGGATCCGACACCAAGTTCCTTGGCCGCGTTGTTAGATCCACATGCACGTTTGGGGAATCTTTTACGCCGCAGCTTTCCTTCTTTTCCTCGACGACCGCCTTACGACTTTTGGCCGCCGCTCCTTCCGCACCTCGCCACATTTTCCCTCACTTCGTCTCTATAGTCTTCTACATCATGGTTGCGACTAGATTGACCTCAAGTATGGCGTCACGCCGACGCTCGCTAGCTACAATTTTCGACTCCGCTGCCGCACGTAATTCCGTCACGCCGGCTACGCCGGCGCCCGCTGGTGCTCCAGCTGCGAACTCCGCCCAAGCCGTATTCTTGGCGGGTGTTCGCTCGCTCACGCGTGAGCGCTTCGACGAGAGCGTGGCGAAGCACGTCATCCGGAAATGCTTTCCCGACAAGCATGACCGATTTACGGGTACGGAGTCGAACGCTCAGGTGCTCCTCTCCAAGCTGGTGCCTGCTCTCCAGGAGGCATTCGAGGCCGAGGACGCGCTGTTTGCCCCTATGTTCGACTTGGAGGACTCCACGTTGGCCGTGCGGCCCGAGGCCAACAAGCTCCTCTTCTCAACTCTCGAGCTCATCGTGTCTCCCGCCTCTCCAGCGGGTGACTGGCTCGAGGCGTCTGCGACCTTGCACCCTCTGGACGGCAAGCGGGCCCTGCTGGAGCTCGCACGGCGTCTGCTGGACTCCGGTGCACCCTTCCAGGGGACATCGGACCTCCTTGGCGTCCGTTTTAAGGCCCACACCGACCCGTCCGAGTCCATCACGGACTTCAACGCGGCCTTACGGTCTGCCAAGAGGCGCAACACTCTCGACGATGACGAGGTGAAGGAGCTGTTCCTCGCGGCGCTGGACCCTGGATTCTACGCGCCGGTGGTGTCACGGCTCTTCACGCACCAGCAGCGGGCGGCCGTGGACCTCCTCACCATTCAACAATGGGTCCTCGAGTGCTACGCCCGACACGTTACAGCCGGTACGCACACTGCCTCGTTCACCCTGTCCGCAGCAGCCGTGGCCACTGACGGCGACACCTCGCAGCTGTCCGACCTCACGGCCATCATCCTCGACGTGAAGCGGCAGCTGAAGGTCCTCACGGACAAGGTCAACGGGCGGGGCTTTACCCCGCGGGCGGACAAGAACAAGATCGGCAACGGGGGAGGCGGCTCCGGTGTTCGTTTTGCAGCAGGTGACCTCCCGACGGGAGGGAACTGGCCGCAGTCGCAGGTGAGGAAGCGCGTTGCCTTTCACAAAGGCAGCGGCGACTTCATTCCGTTCTGCCAAAATTCAACGTGCAAGAAGGACGAGGCCCGCCACTGGCACCGCGACTGCCCGAACGGCGGCAAGCACGGCGCTGGGGGAAGCTTCCACAGCTTCTCCCTCGGTGACATCGAGAACGACTTGCTGGCGGAGCAGTTTCAGACGGCCATGGACGAGCACGACGGCGAGCGGTTCGATGCGCTCTGCCTTCTGGCGGGGGGGCAAGCCGGAGATGCTCGACGGCGTTTCGGCGTGTTCCTTCGGGATCGAGCCGGAGCAGGAAAACGGTGCGTTGCAGGAGTTCCTGCCCTACTGCCAGCCTGCCACCCACATCGATGGGCGGCTTCACGGTCGGTGGTGTCGAGAGCGGGATCTCGGCTGCCAATTGCGCGCATGTCCGGGAGGACCCACCGCCGGCTCCACCGCCGGCGGCAATCGAGCATGTTTACCCGGGCGAGTCGGAGGCGTCCGACACCGGTAACATGATGCCGGTGGACCCCATGCACGCGCACGAGCCCGACCTCTGCTTTGCGGACAAGATCGCGCGGATGGGGGGACTCTCGATCACGGCTGCGGGCAAGGACTTCGCGATGCGGTTCATGCACGCCGAGTCGGAGACCGACTCCTGCGACGGCGACGAGGACGGGTCTGCGGCTGGGTATGACCCTATTGACGGTGAGGATGCGGTCCCGCAGCCTCTAGCGTCTCGTCGGGGATGCGGTGCACCGCCTTGGGGGTTTGGCCGCTCTTCGGCGATTGCGGTGATGGTGTGTGCTCTCTTCTGTGCTGTTTGCGCCACCGCGGCGCCAATCTCGGCTGCCACTCTTGGCGAGGCATGTGCACCGGACCACACCGGCCTGGAGGTCGGTGGTGCTGCCGGGGCAACCACCGGCGAGCCTGCATTCACTTCTGCGGCACCGGTTGCTATTCCACCGCGCCGACACGGCCGGCACCGTGCTCGGCAAGGCCTTCACAATGCACCGATCGGGCTTTACGTCCCGGTACACCCGCCCCCTCCACCGCTGTATTGGGATGCACCGCCGTCACCGGACTACTCACCGGGCCCGACTACTGACGAGGAGGACGGCGGGAAGATCCCTCGCACGACGATCGAGACCTTTCAGATTTCTTCTGGAGCTCTACGAATGATTCAATCACGGCATCGACATCTTCAATTCACGGCACCATGACTGTGCTGCGGGCTGGCACAGCAGTGCCACCGCCAACTAGTGGCTAGGAAGTTGATCATGCCGCTCCTGCACAGTGAGATTGACCGTAGCTGTATGTGCAGATGGGTCCGATCACGGGCCGGTTTCGGATTTACAACTCTTGACTGGGAACCGCCCTGCCAGAAAGGACAGGCCTTCCCTTAGAGCCTAATTTCCACCGCTGTAGATGGTGTTTGTTCACAGGTTTCACCTTCGGCTGGCCAGTCACCACACTAGGTGGTGTGCTGGAACAGTCACACCGCTTGCTTTGTGACTCTTCCTATGGTAGTGTGTATGACTGTCACCCGAACCCGAACCCTAACTGTTTATGCCCGTTATATCGGGTTAACTTATCAACTTTATTACATTCTGAGAAAACTTACCACTGAGTGAATATATCCCGAGTCCTAGGGGTATATCCAACAGATAGTTCGGTTTGTTGCACTCTACTTCAATCTAATGTTGCCTAATTACAAGCAATCGATCACAATTCAAATTGTAGGGTTATTCTCACCCCGTTTAGGGTGCCTTTCGGTTTCATTTCGAAATTTACATCTACATTCCATATGCCTGTGATATATTACGAACCAATCCGAGTATTCTCTAATCATGAGATGTGACATTCCACATACTGCGCTTACACTATTAATTAGTTAATTGGGCAAATGTATAATATCCGTTTACAGTTGACAGAAGTTAAATAACTTGTGCGAGCGACAAGTGTCCAACAAATCAATAGTAAATAAATAAATAATTATCTCTGAGCCTATCGACCTGTGCACTAGGAACAAGAAATAGTTTAAAAAGTGGTTAATTTCGTAGATCTCGCGATGTCCAACAATGCATATGAAAATTAGTACATAATCCCGAACCAGCATAAGCCCCCTATTGAAAATAATTAGTTATTGATGAGGCCTGGGGGTATAATTAATAGTGTAGGTGCAGTACACTATAGCGGGTACAATCGGGATGGTATTACGGACAGTTTGGTTTGATGCACTCTAATTTAATGTAATGTCGTGTAAAGGGGCCGTATGTATCACAACGATTCATATCGCAAGATTATTCTCGCACCGTCGTTTAGGGTGCATTTTGGTTGTATTTTGAATTTTTCCATCTACTACCCTCTAAAGTGCTAGATCTCTAAACGGACAGGGTTTGTGCGTGCGTGCGTGCGTGCGTGCGTGCGTGCGTGCGTGCGTGCGTGCGTGCGTGCGTGTCGTGTGTGTTTCGACCACTAGCTGAAGTGGCTATGTCACGACTAGCGGCGACAGCGTATACGATACGTACGCTCGTCACAAACAGTGCGACAACGCATTCAATGAGTACAATTTATCGCGCGCGCGCGCTCTATCGAGGAGAAGCTGCTCACAATATTGACAGACTGAGCAGACTGAGAAGATAAGGTTAAGGGGAAGTAAGATACGGTATGCAGTATAGCAATTACCAATCATGTAGGCTGACGCGGCTGGGCCAGTGAGGCAGGCTGTCGCATAATTTGGGAGCTTACGGACGAGTTTAGTCAGTGAGCTTTTTTCTTGATATACGTTCCATCACAATATCGTGCTTCACGTAGTATCTCAAGCAAGTCAAATTCCGCAGTGGGCTAAATCTCTACAGTGTATATATCTTATATATTCTCTAAATCAAGGTAAGGTTTGCGCGGAGTCCAAAAATGCAAAAACTTTTCAAAAATCTTTTATTTGATAAATAGGTTGCCCAGAGCACCCTGTACATATTGCGCACTTCAGGCATCAAATTGACCACGTTAATGAAAAGTTATGGTCGATACCGCTCGGTCACCCCCCATACTTAACCATACTTAAGCGCAAACTTAAATCGCTCGTATCTCAAAATCTAGATTTTGAAAAGTTTTTGCATTTTTGGACTCCGCGCAAACCTTACCTTGAAATGTAACTCAGTGCATTCACAGTGTTTTTTCGCGTTGCGAGCAGTAGTCAGAACCGTGCAGATATAGTATCGGTCACAACAGTTCACAGTGTATGATCGCAACAGAGAGAGCTAGTTGAGTACAGTACAACTCACTAAGAGGCCGCATTTATCAGCGCCATTTCATATCAAGAAAAAGCTACAATTGAAGCCTTGATCTCAGAAAACAATTCTTCGATCTGGAGCTAGAACACAGGAGGTCTAACAGGCTTAGAACTCTGGCAGAGGCAGACATTGGGTCAGGTGAAGAGCTAGACAGTGGGTCAGGTGAAGAGGCAGGTAGCAAGAAGACCAAGCACGACACGCTGTGCGCCCTGTTTGGCCCTCTCCACCGTCTTCCAGGAGGCGGCCGACGATGGGGCGGGGGCGTTTGCCGATGCCGTGAGCCAGCATGGGTGCATGGCCCGCCCGTGGTGCTTGTGGCAGGTGGTGAGATAGGTGGGCCGGATATTTCGGCGTAGGCTACTACAGCTTCACCGTTCGTTGGCCCGTTCCCGCAGCAGCACTCCAGTGTGTGACGAGAGTGTGCTACAGGAGCTGCGGGCCGTGGAAGACAGAATTGACGCGGTGGGCGAGCGGGTGGGTGTGCATTACACGCACGCATCCTTTCTCCATCCAGACGGGTGAGTAGGTCCCGGCAGGTTGGTGGGAAGTGTAATATCGGTCGGGGATATATATTCGGGTCGATATATATATATATATACTAGTCAGATAATAATTATGCACAGGTGACAGCACAATCTCCGAAAGTCTAAGATGAATAGATAAAACATAATTGAGGGTTGCTGGACTTCGGGTTTAGGCTTAGTTATTATGGGCTCTGACTAGCCCCTAGCCTGGCCCTGCTTCCGTCTCGTGTCCGTGACACCCTAGCACTGTACTGTACAGTAGTACAGTACAGTAGTACAGTCATTGTTTACTGTCTGGGTTTCCGAGAGCATAAAGCCTCGGCCAGACACTGTTTATGAGATTATCAGTTTGATTCCTAGCGAGCTTAGCCGGACAGCGTATCTGTCTTCCTCGCAGGTTATGGCCCGCACCGGCTTTCCGGTGATTCTGATGATGGCACAGCGCCTTGCTGTTGCCATGTTCGGCTAAGTAGGACGTAGGAGGGGTTGAGCGCCCACTTGGGCGGTGGTGTATTACTTTTGCGGTATGGCCTTTTAACATGGCAGTGATGGCGGCACGCGTTGTGCTCGCCTTCACTGCGCAGGAGATCAGCAGTGGTGACGGATTGTTTTTTTTTATTACAGCAGTATCGTCGCCAGGAGAGTTGATCTGTTTCGTGCGCCGCTGGCTCCGGCGAGGTCGTTCCACACGTGACTTAGTTTGGCCGCTCTCATTGTTCCGCTCACGACCTGTATGTTTCGATCTCGTCGGCTGAGACTTCTACAAAAATATCTGGCCGCTGTAAGAGTTCTTACGCCATCTCCCTGTTTAGCTCAACCTTCTCCCCTGTCTCTCTCTATCATGGTTACCACAGCGAACAACATGACGCGGTCTCGCGTCCGTAGATTAGAAACTATTTTCGATGATGTGGGTGCGCAGCATTCTGCGACACCACACACCCCGCAGCTGCCAGCTCCGACCACCGCAGCTGCGAGGGAAGTTCTGGACAAATGCAAGCAGTTGGCTCGGGAAAATTTCGACAGAAAAGTTGCCAAGACCGTTGCCACTAAAATTCTGGGAGAAAAGTCGGCGCGCTTTGCAAGGACAGAGACAGACGCGGTGGACATTTTTTCACAATCGATGCATGAGTTACGCACGCAGTTCGTGCTTCAATCATCGGCGTTTGCTCCCCTGTTTGACTTGACCGACATGGCAGTTGGGGCTAGGCATGAGGCCAATGAGTTGCTGCTCTCGGCTCTGACATTTCTGGCTCGCCCTGGCTCGCCTGCTCGTGACTGGCTTGAGGCCTCTGGGTCCGACGTTCCTGGAGATGGCAAGCGCGCTGCCCTTGAGGTGGTGCGCATGCTCCAGGAACGCTCGGAACCCTTTGACTCTTTTGAGTTGCTGCTGGCGGTTCGCATCCCCAGCAGCAAAGATCCTGACCGTGGCATCCGCGAGTTCAATGGCCTGTTGAGGGACGTTCAGCGTTCCCACAACTTGCCGGAGGACGCGGTGAAGCGGCAGTTTCTGAAGGCTCTCGGCGATTCGTGGCTGTACCGTGATTTGGCTAACTCTCTGGCTCGGGCTGACCAGCGGCAGGGCGTGTCTCTCCTGACTATTCAGGCTCGTGTGCGGGAGCAGTTCCGCCACGGCCTGAAAGTCTCTGACGCCCCTGTCTCTGCTCTGTCATTCGGCGATGGCGCGTCTGACCTGGCTGCGGCGTTGTCCAGTCTGCAGAAGCAGCTGGAGCGCATGCAACAGGACATTCGTGACCTGAAGCGGCAGAAGCGGGAAGGGCCTCCGCCTGCGGGCAAGCACCTTACCCGCTCTGCTGCTAAGCATCATCGTGCTGGTGTTCAGCCACTTGGCACCGCTCCTCCTGTCTCATTTGACAAGAAGAGTGGTGCCTTCGTGCCCCACTGCAGGAATGCGGTGTGTGCGCGGAGTGGTTTGAAGCACTGGCATGCTGAATGCCCCAACGGCGGTCTTCACTCTGCCCACTATTGTGGTGCAGTTGAAGACTATGAGACTGACTGCTTGGCTGTTCGTTTCCAGCGGTTCTATGACGCTGGGGATGAACATGCCTTCGAGTCGCTCTGCACGATGGAGGGTCGCCCAGAGGTGTGCGAGCTGTCGGCACATTCTTTTGTGACGGCTGAGCCCACGTCTCTGCGGCACTTTCAGGATGCGGCAGCTTCCGCTCAGGATGCGGCAGCTGACGAGGGCGACATGGCTCAGTTTGGTCTGGCCACGTTCCACTCGGGTGCACAGGACTCGATTCCGCCACCGCCTGCGGTTCGGGATCCCTCTGCACTCGTGGCAGGTGGTGTGCCTGCGGCTCGTGACCCGCCAGTGGCTGTCCATGGCTCTCTCGGCTTGCCTGGCTCTGTCCCATCACTCCAGCTTGGCGACTCTGCACCGGCTCCGCTGTTTGCTGGCATGAGGATCGAGACTTCTGACGTTGACTCTGACTCTGACAATGACCACGGCTCTGACAATGACTCTGACGGCGGGCAGCGGGTGGCTTTTGGCTCCTTCGGCACTCTTGGGCATGGCTCTGACTCTGACCTTGATGACGGGGGAGCATCGCCGGACAGTCTGACTCCGGTGTGCCGTCCGCGGGCTCCGCCGAGTTTTCTCCGGTGTGCATTAATGTCTTCGATGCTCTGTTGTTCTCTGCTGGCCAGTGCTACGGCGTCTCTGGTTGCCGTGGGCGGTGGTGACAGGGGCCTGGTTGAGCCCGGAGCCACCGCCCGTCGGTCCACTGGAGATCTCTTTGCTTCGGATTCGCCGCTTGGCTCTCTGGGCATTCACGGGGAAGCTGATTTCCCCCCCACTGTATGGGGGCCTGCTTCTCCCTGTTTCACCCCTCGCCGTGTGTGTGACGTGTGACACCCAGTTAGCCGTGACATCGATCCGTGACCTGCTAGTTAGCCTCCGCGTTAGCCTAACTTATCAGTTTATGTTATCACCGTTCCGAGCACCCGGCCCTGCGTGTTTTCTGTGCTTCACTGTTAATATATTCACCCGTTACGAATATATCACCAGATCATTCTTCCCATAAGGTTATCGGTCCCGTACCGCGCTAGTGGTGCTCACAACATTTTACTCGCTTCGGCCTCATCGCCGATTCTACATCCGTACTTATCCGTTCTAATCCGTCAGCGGTTTAAAGACATCTCCGTTACCGTCTTTACCCGTTCGAGTGCTCCGCCTACCGTTTGTGATTGGTGGTTTGCTTTTCCGTTCAATCCGTACTTATCCGTTGCCACTTCCGTCGAAATTCTGGCATCCTGCTTCTTTCCAGGCGTGTCTCCCCAACGTCCTTCAACACTCTGGCCAGCAGCGCCTCTGCTGCCGGGTGACTGGTTTACCGTACGACGTTTTTGACGTCACCACCGTTTTCCTTGTCGAATTCTACCCCAATTTGACTTCTCCATCGCTTGATTTGGTTAATTTTTCGAAAAGTTACCTTTCACCCACAAAACCCTATCGACGCGCCTTCCAGATTTTGCAGCCGCTGACATCATGGCCTCGCTACGCCAGCGTGCGCGCATGGCCGCAGTTCGGTCTGCACTGGACTTGCTTCGACAACGACATCTTCCCTTGGATTGTGGTCTGGTGGTGCCTGGTGGTGCTTACACACCAAGCACCAAGCTCGAGTCCATCGCGTTCGCCATCAACAACGAGTGCTTTGACTCCTTCGACTTCGTCCCTCCACCCCCTTCGCCCTCGCCTTGCACCCCACCTCTTGACCATCTAGTGGTGTGTGGTGATGTTGCCACGCCCACTTCGCCCCTCTCCATCATCCCTTTCGAGTTCCTCCCCATGGCCTCGATCGCGTTCCCTCACCGCATTTTCCACCTTCCACCTCCCTATCCCCTCTTCAGCGACGCATTCGCTCTGGTGGTGCCAGGCCGCTTTTGGCTTTGGCACCGCGTGGGCATTGGCTGATTCGTCGTTTTCGTGGCGCTCGAGGAATTGTGCAATCGAGAACTCCGCCGCCGCCATTCCGCAATCACGACGCGGCTTGTAGATGCTTGCCCTATGTACTAGGAATTTAGGCAACGCCCCATGCACGGATGTGCTTCTAGTTGGGTTGAGAAAGGCCCCTTAGGCCTAAACATTCTAGTAACTTGGGTTAGGATTTAGGGTTTGCTTGCTTCGGGATGTCCACTCACACCTTCGGGGTGAGGTGGTGTCACGGGGAAGCTGATTTCCCCCCCACTGTATGGGGGCCTGCTTCTCCCTGTTTCACCCCTCGCCGTGTGTGTGACGTGTGACACCCAGTTAGCCGTGACATCGATCCGTGACCTGCTAGTTAGCCTCCGCGTTAGCCTAACTTATCAGTTTATGTTATCACCGTTCCGAGCACCCGGCCCTGCGTGTTTTCTGTGCTTCACTGTTAATATATTCACCCGTTACGAATATATCACCAGATCATTCTTCCCATAAGGCATCCGTGATTGGCCCAGGGTAGAAGTCTTCCAAAACTCTTTACGGCCCGCAAACGATATTTCCGCTGGCCCGCTTTCGGCCAAAACGGTCAAGGAAGAAAAATGCCCGCCGCAGGCGCGAAATTTTAAAATTAAGTATGGGGGTTTGCTAAAAAGTGGCATAAAATGCCTATATCTTTGGCCGAAGTTTGGCCGGCTCATATTTTTGTGCGGCCCGGGGGCGAAAGCCCCTTCGGCCCGCTTACGGCCCGGAGCGAGCTTCTGCGGCCCCGGGCCGGCCCGCCACGGTAAGACTTCTACCCTGGATTGGCCGCCGGATGATCGAGTTCTGTCACTTTCTTCGATGCTCAAACCGCCGTGGAGATCCGCTTGTTTAAGTTCTTCGGTGTTTTCGGAATCTTTGCAGTCTTCGGTTGATTTACTTTCTGCTGTGGAACCACCTTGCCCACTTGGGCTTGGTGGTGCTCGATTTCAAAAGGACGGCTTACAATTCACTTCGGGGATCTTCTGTGTTCACATCCCGACCGCTGAACTCAGCTCTGCTGACCAGCTTCAACGTGGCTGAGTTTCTTTTCAATTGTCCTGGCAGCTTGGTTAGCTTTAGCCCAGTAGTGGGATGACCGGGTCAAGACCCCGGCACCCAGCTAGAAGTGACGTGGAAACTGATCGGTTTCCGCCGAGTTGCACGTAGGTGTTTGTTTATTATCTCGTGGTTGTATATCCTGTACCTGCCTTGCTAGGTAGTCACACCCACGGGTGGTGTGCTGGACTTCGGGTTTAGGCTTAGTTATTATGGGCTCTGACTAGCCCCTAGCCTGATCCTGCTTCCGTCTCGTGTCCGTGACATCCTAGCACTGTACTGTACAGTAGTACAGTACAGTAGTACAGTCATTGTTTACTGTCTGGGTTTCCGAGAGCATAAAGCCTCGGCCAGACACTGTTTATGAGATTATCAGTTTGATTCCTAGCGAGCTTAGCCGGACAGCGTATCTGTCTTCCTCGCAAGGGTTTTGTCTATGAACAACGGACTGTACGGGAAAGCACGGCGGGTGACACAGGCAGTGACACGTGTACTCGCTCCGAGGGGGAACAACAGGAGGCAGGCCCCCACCTTATGATGGGGGGAAATTTACCTACTCTTGTTCACAGAGTTTCTCCGAGCGCGGCCGCTGCGCGGCCTGCGACACGCGAGGGTCGACGTTACAGTTGATCGAAGAGGGGCTCGGAGAAACTTATGGACCCCAGAACGTTACAAACCCTAAGTCTAATTTAGTCCATAAGCTCTGGGAACAAGAGTAAGATTTTACCCCACATGTGACACACGTTTACATACCCCTATATAAAAAAAGGTTTGGGGGAGAATATAAAAATTAGCTCCGCTCGCCGCCGCTTTTCGAGATCGCCGGTCGTCTCCAAAATCTTCGGCACCACGGCGACAGGCAACAGGTCAACAGGTGTCACCCGTGCCGTGTCACCTATCGACTGTTCGGCGTTCTAATTATTATTGGAGGAGATCCCTGTTCCGTTTTGGGTGCTCAATCTGTGTCACTGGAGAGGGATATCCTATGTAGATGCTTCTACAGACAGACGTGAGGATTCAGGATCAACAAAAGAATACCCGACAGCGTTTATCCTATTCCGTTGGTCGGCCTCCTGGATCCAATCCTGAATCCAGAACGTGAGTGGAAGGATGTTCATTTTCGCAGTTTTGATAGGTGGATGCCGTGATCGGAGATATTTTCTACGCACGTAGTGTAGATTCACGCGTATAGTGTTCACACTGTGCAGTTAATGCGACACATGAAGCGGCGCAGGGCGTGGTCAGAAAAGGCAGCTAGTGTGACACGGGGGGAACAGCTAAACAGAAAACGCGACAGCTGATGAGCCATATCGAACCATCTGTCCATCTCCGATCTCTCATGTCCAACCATACGATACAACATAACAACAAGTGACATGACACAAGACGCAGTGTGGGAGTGTCCCACCGCACCGCACGACAGCGACAGGCTGAGACTCGTAAGCCGAACTGGAAGGTTTCATGATGCCCTCTTGCAAATTATTAGTCGAGGCGAAAGGCGAAAGCGAAAGTTCTCGAAAAAAGTGGTACTACATCTCCACTGCGCCTCACTGCAACATGAAATATCGACGATTCCCATCAGATTAGTTGAATCTGTGGTTCTGTAAAGCTCAACATATGCCTTGGAGTCAGTTGCATACTTATATCGTGTACCTAGAACACGGGATCGGAGAACAACTTTTCGGATAGCCATGCTTCGAAGTAGGACAACCTGTGTTCCAAGCCCTGCGAGAGCAGGAGCCACTTCGCGTCACCGTGTACAATGTTCGAAAAGATGTATAAAGCCGGCTGAAAGAGATCGACGACGTCTGCTTCATACTTGTAGTTTGCTGAATGCGACCCATCGCTCATTGGGTTCTCTCCCCCGGTCTCAAGGTTGGGCACTACATAGAAACTCTGTGAAGTGTTTCAAGTCACCAGGAAGCTCTTCAGATGTCACATGGGACTCAAATGAAAAACCTGAAAGTCGCTCGGTAAGGCTTCGCTCCTTGGGTGCAATTCACGTTACCCTCTTGTTAGTGTTGGCCTCATGTTAGTGAGAGTACCTCAGCAGAGGGAACGTAGTGCACACTTGTCTCCGAGATGGCCAGCATAGACATGCCCACTCGCTCTGCACGTATTTAAACGGAAGAGAGCCTTTTGCACGTCAAAATTATGTACTGCCTTGAAATACTGTAGGCCATCTTTGCTTCAGTGGGGTGCACCAGTTGTCTTTCCACGCTTAGACCTAGCGAAGGCTTCTCGGAAGTCAGCACAAGGATGTTTCACTCTCGCTAGTTCGCATTATTTACCTCAAGTGCTCTAGAGAGCGGAAGAAAATAGTAGTGAGCCCGCTGTTCCCTCTTCCAACAGGCGGAGGGGGAACACGAAGCTCTAAGTGTCCGCGAAGGCGTTGGACAAGTCCCCACTGAAAAACAGGGCGATGAGACCTTCAGACTTCCTTTGAACGAGACTCCATCTGAGGCATCAGCTCAGACTGAAGATACAGCATCCAGTGGTGCCACTTCATCTTTTGAAAGTCGAGCGAATTCGTTTCCGCGTGCCCTAAATACAGACGAATCAAGATCACGCAAGAGAATAATGGGAAATTCGTACGCTCAAGAGAACTCTGAGAACACCGAGATCAGGTACATGCCGATAAAACCTCCTCGGAGTGAAGGCAGGATGCTAAAGCAGCTCTCCAAGAAGGAACGGCAACAAATTGTCAGAATGGAACAAAAAGCCAAAAAGGTATCCGAAGTCGTTTCCCCTCGGACGGACATACTGGGACCCCTCTGAATGTTTACTGCCATTTTACCGTTTGAATTGCCTTTGCCCTCGCTGATCATCTGCTTGCAGTCATCACGTGACTCATCGATGTCCTTTTGCCACAACACCGGCTGGAGTTTCACGAGTAAGATTCGTGCAGTCTTGGCCAGCCTCGCCTACTGCGCCTTTAAGTCGCGGTAATAACACCTCACTTTTGCCCTTGTATCTGTGTGGCGTCCAACGCCTTTCATGGTTACCGTACAGAGAGCCGAGAAAGGGAAGAAGAAGCTTGTGGCGCCGACGATGACCCCTCCAAAACTCACGCCGCTCGCGATCACCGTCGCAACAGGCCTCATCCTTTGGTTCTCGCCGCAACCTGCTGGGGTCACCTTGGTTGGTGAGTCTGCTGCACCTAAAACGTCACGCCTTCAGTAGGCAGGGCTTATTCACTTCCGCTCGCCTACTCCTCCGAAGTATACATCGACAGACACACTTTATTGATATATGCGCACGACAAGCCGTGTGTATAACTAGTCAGAGTCACCGTCCCCGAACGCTCTTCAGATGAAGCGGTCAGTGGCAGGCGGAATTACCCCCCGCTGTCAACCACGGCTCACTCCAGACGCCCGTGCCGCTCCACCAGGGTTCACCCCAGGGGCTGGTGGTTCGCCACCATACCTCAACCCAGGCGCCGGCTACCGGAACACCCGAGGCGCCCGTGCTGCTCCACCACGGCTCACCCCAAGAACCGGTGCCGTTCCACCAGGGCTCACCCCAGGCGCCTGTGCCGCTCCACCGGGGCTAACCCCAGGCGCGCGTGGTGCTCGGTTTGAGCTGACACCAAGTGCCTTTGGTGCTCGACTCAAGCTGACGCCAGACGCCCGAGCCACCCCATCCTAGTCGGACTTGAGCATCCAATACTTCTCGAGGCGATAGCCATGGAATGTGTGGCAACTCTCCTCAGACCGGAGTTTTGGGGCGGAGCCGTTTTCGAATCAGCTGCAAGCAGAAATAACATCAGGTGTTACTTGTGAATCCGGTGCGGTGTTACAAGTTAAGGGTAACTTGTGACCGTGGTGCAGTGTTACACGTCAGGTGTTACTTGTGACCCTCAAGTAGTGTAACAGGTCAGGTGTTACTTGTGACCCTGACGCAGTGTTACAAGTCAGGTGTTACTTGTGACCCTCAAGTAGTGTAACAGGTCAGGTGTTACTTGTGACCGTGGTGCAGTGTTACAAGTCAGGTATTACCATGACCCTGTCGCGATGTTACAGGTCAGGTGTTACTTGTGACCCCGGTGCAGTGATGCAAGTCAGGTGTTACTTGTGACCGTGGTGCAGTGTTACACGTCAGGTGTTACTTATGACCTTGGTGCAGTGTTACAGGTCAGGTGTTATTGTCAGCCCGGTGCAGTGTTACAAGTCAGGTGTACCATGCGACCTTGGTGTAGTATTACACTTCAGGTGTTACTTGTGAACCCGGTGCAGTGTTGCAAGGCAGGTGTTACTTGTGACCGTGGTGCAGTGTTGCAAGGCAGGTGTTACTTTTGACCCGGTGCAGTGTTACAGGTCAGGTGTTACCTCAGGCTCCCGGTGCAGTGTTACACGTCAGGTGTTACTTGTGACCTTGGTACAGTGTTACAGGTTAGGTGTAACTTGTGACCGTGGTGCAGTGTTACAGGTCAGGTGTTGCTTGTGACCCTGACGTAGTGTTAAACGTCAGGTGTTGCCTTGACCTTGGTACAGTGTTACAGGTTAGGTGTTACTTGTGACCGAGGTGCAGTGTTACACGTCAGGTGTTTCTTGTGACCGTGGTACAGTGTTATAGGTCAGGTTTTACCTGTGATCCCAGTGCAGTGTTACAGGTCAGGTGTTACTTATGACCGTGGTGAAGTGTTACCCGTGAGGTGTAAATTGTGACTGTGGTGCGGTGTTATATATAAGGTGTAACTTATGACCCTGTCGAAGTGTAAGAGGTCAGGTGTTACCTGCGACCCTGGTGCTGTGTTACAAGTCAGGTGCTACTTGTGACGCTGGTGTAGTGTGTCACGTCAGGTGTTACTTGTGACCGTGGTGCAGTGTTACAGGTCAGGTGTTATTGTCAGCCCGGTGCAGTGTTACAAGTCAGGTGTACCATGCGACCTTGGTGTAGTATTACACTTCAGGTGTTACTTGTGAACCCGGTGCACTGTTGCAAGTCAGGTGTTACTTGTGACCGTGGTGCAGTGTTGCAAGGCAGGTATTACTTGAGACCCTGCTGCAGTGTTGCGAGTCAGTTGTAACTGCGTGACCCTGGTGCGGTGTTTCAAGTCAGGTGTTTTTTGACCCTGGTGCAGTGTTGCAACTCAGATGTAGCTTGTGACCCTGGTGCAGTGTTGCGAGTCGGGTGTTACTTGTGACCCTCAAGTAGTGTAACAGGTCAGGTGTTACTTGTGACCGTGGTGCAGTGTTACAAGTCAGGTATTACTTATGACCGTGGTGCAGTATTACAGGTCGGGTGTTACTTGTGACCCTGACGCAGTGTTACAAGTCAGGTGTTACTTGTGACCCTCAAGTAGTGTAACAGGTCAGGTGTTACTTGTGACCGTGGTGCAGTGTTACAAGTCAGGTATTACTTATGACCGTGGTGCAGTATTACAGGTCGGGTGTTACTTGTGACCCTGACGCTGATCATTACAAGTCAGGTGTTGCCCAGCGACCCTCAGAAGTAGTGTAACAGGTCAGGTGTTACTTGTGACCTTGGTGCAGTGTTACACGTCAGGTGTTGCAGCGACCCTGTCGCGATGTTACCACAGGTCAGGTGTTACTTGTGACCATGGCGCAGTGTGTTACAAGTCAGTATTGCCTTGACCCCGGTGCAGTGATGCAAGTCAGGTGTTGCCTTGACCGTGGTGCAGTGTTACACGTCAGGTGTTACTTGCCCAGTGACCCTGTTGCAGTGTTACAGGTCAGGTGTCCCATGCGACCTTGGTGTAGTATTACTTCAGGTGTTACTTGTGAACCCGGTGCAGTGTTGCAAGGCAGGTGTTACTTGTGACCGTGGTGCAGTGTTGCAAGGCAGGTGTTACTTTTGACCCCGGTGCAGTATTTACAGGTCAGGTGTTACCTGTGACTCCGGTGCAGTATTACACGTCAGGTGTTACTTGTGACCTTGGTGTAGTCTTACAGGTCAGGTGTTACTTGTGACCCTGGTGCAGTGTTCCATGCCAGGTGTTACTTATGACCCCTGTGCAGTGTAACACATTTGGTGTTACTTGTGACCCCTGTGCAGTGTTACAGGTCGGGTGTTACTTGTGACCCCGGCGCAGTGTTACAAGTCAGATGTTACTTGTGACCCGGGTGCAGTGTTAAAGTTCAGGCGTTACTTATGACCGTGGTGCAATGTTACAGGTCAGGTGTTACTTGTGACTCCGGTGCAGTGTTACAAGTCAGATGTTACTAGTGACGCTGGTGCAATGTAACACGTCAGGTGTTGCTTGTGACCGTGGCGCAGTATTACAAGTCCGGCATTACTTGTGACCGTGGTGCAGTGATGCAGGTCAGGTGTAACTTGTTACCGTGGTGCAGTGTTACAAATCAGGTGTCA
>LGRX02012875.1:29570-42200 GCA_001247695.2 Cymbomonas tetramitiformis
CTCAACCTTCGACTCGGCGGTCTCCCGTGATTTGCTCAACCTTCGACTCGGCGGTCTCCCCGGAATTACTCAACCTTCGACACGGCGGTCTCCCCGGATTTACCCGACCCGCTCCCCTCCGGTTTCTGCCATTGCTCCTTCTTCTGCTCCGGAGACTGCTGGCTGCCGAGACCCGTGCAAGGCCTTCCGCCTGCAGCCAGTGTGAGAGGCTGCTGGCTGCCGAGACCCGTGCAAGGCCTTCCGCCTGCAGCCAGTGTGAGAGGCTGCTAGCTGCCGAGACCCGTGCAAGGCCTTCCGCCTGCAGCCAGTGTGAGAGGCTGCTGGCTGCCGAGACCCGTGCAAGGCCTTCCGCCTGCAGCCAGTGTGAGAGGCTGCTAGCTGCCGAGACCCGTGCAAGGCCTTCCGCCTGCAGCCAGTGTGAGAGGCTGCTGGCTGCCGAGACCCGTGCAAGGCCTTCCGCCTGCAGCCAGTGTAAGAGGCGCAAAGGGCACCCCTATATCAGGCAGATGCACCTGCTCAAGAACTCAAAAAGAGCCCGACCCCTTCTTGCACGCGGTTCGTCCTGTGGGGGATGCGGTATCTGAAGGCAGCGGGCCTCCAAGTGCACGTGATGATGAAGCCGCAGCCTTACGAGGCACAGCGTGAGAGGTATCTTAGAAGCTAGACAAAGGTCGGAGGTTACACGTGGGAAAACGCGCATGTGACCACCGTCGCGCATCTTGATTTGATGCGCCCTGTTGGAGCAGGGCGGCGTTGAGGTGGCGGCCCAGGCAGACACGGCCCCTCCCGGGACCAGCCCTCGGGTTCGTTGGAACTCTGTGCGCATGCTCTAGCAGGTGGCGCCCAGACAAGCACGCTGACGGCTGGGGTGTGGCGGGCGGGCGGCGGGGGAGCGCGGCGCAGGCCATTCTGATGGCCACGGTGGCGCTGTGGGCCGGCGGCGAGACGCTGCTTGGGATGAACAACGCCACCGCCGGGCTCTGTGGGGTGAGCCTGCTGCTGCTCAGCGGGGTGCTCACCTGGGATCAGTGCCTCCAGGAGAGCGCTGCCTGGGACTGCTTCCTGTGGTTCGCTGTCATGATCACGCTCTCCTCTGGTCCGCAGCCACCTCCCTAACCTCCCCCCTGCCTCCTACCCTTTTAACGAAGTCCCTGCCCCGCGCTCAGGTCTGTGATGCCGCGACGGTGCGTGCCACCAGAATTGGGACGGTCTGGCAAGAAACATGACCTAGCTCTCGCACCGCAGAGGAATCCTGTCAACTCGCGCAGGCATGAGCGGCCATGCGCAGCCGCGCCTCCCGCACCTTCGGGAACACTCCTCCGGAGCGCCCAGTGCCTGGTGCATTGCATGGGCCCGAGGGCTGGATGTGTGGAGTGACGGGGAGCTGCATCGCGTGGCCTCGCTGGATGCCGGTGAAGGACGTGGCTATCGGTGCCAAGGAGCTCCCCGGATATGAGATTGTTAGGGTGTGCATGAGCGTCACCGGGAGCAGAGGTCGGGCGAAGGGGGTGATTTGCGTGGATGCTTAGGGCAGTTTGATTGGATCCATTGGTATCGCGACCACTGCAGAGCAGCATTTGTGTTGCACTTCCCTGCTGGGCGGCGTGCGCATTGTCAGGGTGCAGCGGTATCTCAGTTGTCCGGACATGAGCTTCAGTCTATCCCACTGTCATACGAGCTTCAGTCTATCCCACTGTCACATGAGCTTCAGTCTATCCCACTGTCGCATGAGTTCTGTCTATCCCACTGTCACACGAGCTTAAGTCTGTCACATGAGCTTCAGTCTATCCCACTGTCATACGAGTTTCAGTCTATCCCACTGTCACACGAGCTTCAGTCTATCCCACTGCCACATGAGCTTCAGTCTACCTCACCGTCATGATTATAAGGATGTGAGGAATAAACAGGAGGGGATGGGATGGCGTCAATAGGATTGGAGAAGCTCGGTGTGATGGCAGTGTTCAGCGAGGCCATTAGCGTCTTCATATCGGGGATTGGTCTCACGTGGCCTTATGCCCTCATTGGCCTCTCGGTGGTGTACATTTACAGCCATTACTTTTTCGCCAGCAATACCGCTCACATCAGTGCTATGTTCCCTGCGCTACTGCTTGTGGCGGTCAGCTGTGGTGCACCACCGCTTCTGGCAACGTTTGCACTTGCGTTCTGCAATCACGTCATGTCTGGACTTACTCATTACTCCAGCGGCAACGCTCCGGTTTACTTCAAGCTTGGATACTGCACGATAAAGCAGTGGTGGGGCTATGGATTCATAATGAGTGTTCTTCAGTTTGTGGTGTGGCTGCTCATCGGTAGCGTTTGGTGGAGATATCTAGGCTTTTTTTGAGCTTGGCCCGATGTGACTTGATACGGACGATTTTGTATCTGAAGCTTAAGTCATGCTGAGTAGCTGTTTCCTCTTTGATTTCATCAATTTGGCACCATAGAGGAACACGCCTTCTTGTAACCGTATGTAAGCATTGAACTTCATTTGTCAACAGGAATGTAAGGGCCAAAGGCATAGTTCTTCTGCGGGTATTGACACTCACTGGATATAGCACAAACTGGAATCAGTGATCCCGATTCGTCGTCTTTGATTTGGTTTGCATGGTTCCAGCCTTGCCCATTGTTCATGGAGAACCCTCGAATGAAAGGAAACACAATCTAAGCTGCTGCCACACTTTGCATTGCCTTGTGAATGCTTTGTGTTCATCTCGATTCTTGCATACAGTACTGTGTGCAAGAATATGCCTTGCCAAGAATCCAATCTTGGCATGCCCCAGAAATTTAGAATGTGCAAACTCGGTGGATTTCTCGAAGCATATCCATGTTGGAATTTTGCACTTCAAATGCTGAAACCCCACATAATTGAAAATTAAAGATTGGGTATCCGGCTGCTTGGTGAACTTGATATATAATTGTAGCTGCAGGCATGCTGTAAGTGAGGTCATCTAAAATACTGTCAAGATGTCAAAGTAATGGCATCGGCGGCCTGCTGTGGTAGTGGACGATGCAGAGTGGTGCATTCAGCCCTGCGACCAGTAAGCAGTTAAATTCGATTTGTTGTATTTCCATTTCACATACACAAGCAACGGGACGAACCTAATTGTATCCGGCAAATGATCATTTTCATAACCTTGCGCTCGATACTCTATTGAGTACTATGCACTTGTAAATTTGTAGTGCGGTGATTCACGAGTCGTGGTCATTCGTATTTCGATGAGTCGTCCGGATACATCGAGATCTTTATCGATATCATTCTGTTGCTCCTGTGAGCTCAATCGTCTTACACGGCGCAACATTGATAGTATGATACATTCTGCTGCGCCTGTGACAGCATTGTCATAAATGTGACAGCCTCGTGACAGTTACAGTAGTACCGTATTATGACAGGTGCAGAGTGGTGGCATGCCTATGATAGCATGGTGCTGACTGCTACCACAGAGGTGGATCGCTGCGATTGGATAGCATTGCCACCCTGGCATTCTTGTTTTAGCTGATCAAGTAAATCACGCGTGCAAAACACTCTGCTATCAAGCAAAGGCAATGCTCAATGAAATAAAATCCTGAAAATCAAACAGTAAGAACGACGAATTCATTCATTCAATCTAACATTCTACATTTTCTCTTCAACAAACAAATACGTGCATGATTGATTGAATAGTCGACTAAAATCTTCTTACTCGAACTGTATGTGCAGGCAGAAGCCAGAAGGCTCATTACTATGTACCTCGGGCAGCCCTGAGTGGTGGAATGTTCATGGCGTGCTATTGCAAAAGCTTGTATAATTGATCCGGCGAAGGCTGCTATGGGCAATTCAGGTTTGGTCCCGCAAGCGCGATTTGGCTCCTGTGAAAATTCGGCGCTTGTGATGACTGGCATGCATTTTATTTCAAAAGAAATTTTGAATTCTGAACCAATTTTGGATTCTGCAACGCTTTGTCAGGAAAATTTTGTGGCTGTCACATACGCTGCTCGAGCCAGCAAAGCAGTTCGCTCATGAGAGCTCAGAATAGTAGGGCAGTCTCGTAGGTTTTCGCTACATAGGAGATAACGTACGGGCTATTTTCCAGCTCCTCATGTAGCGTCATTCGCAGCCGCAGTTTCTCTATCTGAAGCCTGACAGCGAGCTAACTTGATGTCGTGAGCGTGCTCTACACACACCCACACAGGAATCTACAGTATTTGACCATTTCGCATATGCTGTACCTCAGCCCTTGTAAGCTGGAGCACACATCATGGGAATATATTAGTCCACTTTTATGAGTCGAGCCACGCCTGATCATCCCTCGACGGCTTGGCATGTTTTGGGATGTGCAGGTAACATCCATCCCCAGTGAATTGTGGACCTGGAAAAAGGTACACTGCGTGTTCATACACCGTCAAATGAGTTTAGAAATTTCCAAACAAAGTTAATGTGAATTATTTGACGAAATCGATTCAACCTCGAAATTTTGAATTCGATTTGAAATGCACTCCAGATCATACATTCCAGAACAAGTGCAAATCCAAAATGACACCTTCAACTGCATCTCCAAAACCGCAGTATCCCCCATAAAGTCCCCCACAAGAGTGCAAATTTGACATTAAGGTGAAGTGGATCCCTGCCATTATCTCTCTGTCAGCACCATCCGACGAATGGGCCACTGCTTCGTCGACGATCGGGCCAGCTATGTGTATGTCCCTCTTTTGTGAAAGCTTGTCTGACAAAATAACTACCTACGTGCTCTCAGAAGTGCGAAAAGGGATCGAAATCGTTCAGATCGGACGCTGGCTTGAGTCGGCAAATAACTCAAGCTTCTCTGATCTCCTTGGCAAAGTCTCAAAATGTATACTATAATATAGTAAAATGATAACGATCCGCTTATGGTATTTGAAGATTAGTTGCGCACTAGTAGGGTACATATAGTAAAATGATGATATAGGCTGAGGAGGCTCCACTAATGCATAGGTAGGCTCCCACCATATCATGAGCGTAGGCTCACAGCATATACAGGATAGTGCACAATATCAATAACATATGCATATCAATCCATACAAAGTTACTATACTTGACATTAGTAATAACTGCAACATTATTTCTACTTATCTCAGTAATGGTAAGGTTTTAAAACTGGCGCAAATCCAAAAACACTATTTTAGTCTAGATCTGACTAAGAATTTGAATCGTTGGATTCCTTCACATCAGCTCAAGGCCTTCAAGAGAGTTCGGTCATAATGACAAAAACATCAAAGCGGCATCTTGGCTTTTGGTGGTATTTGTATTGATTGAGAAAACAGGTTCTAGTTTA
This sequence comes from Cymbomonas tetramitiformis, assembly GCA_001247695.2. Classification (NCBI taxonomy): domain Eukaryota; kingdom Viridiplantae; phylum Chlorophyta; class Pyramimonadophyceae; order Pyramimonadales; family Pyramimonadaceae; genus Cymbomonas; species Cymbomonas tetramitiformis. Next base: position 34,859 of record LGRX02012875.1, read on the forward strand.
GGCTCTCTCGGGTCGTCGTGGTCTGCTCCCCTTGACCTTGGCCACCTTGCGTTTATGTGTCAAAAACCATATTCTACGATGACGCAAATAATATTTGCTTTCCTTTGAAGAGAACTGTGACGAAGGGTGCTGCGTGCAGGCCTTGGCCGTCTTGCGGAGAACGGCGCAGTCGTGCACTTCAAACAGTTTCATCGTTCAACGCGCTGCGCAGTACTGGCTGGGCCAAGATCTTCTGGCCCAGTGAGATCCTTTCTCACAGGCTCGCGAGTTCCGCTGCCACCTCTACGAACTGAGAACCAAAACTCCTCTCGAAAACTGCACCCAGAGAGGACCCACAACTGTGAGGAATAGATTCGGCGCAAGTGCTGTGAATGATATAACTAATAGCAGCAGTCCTCGGGACGAAGGCCGGGAAAGTGTTTGCTTACTATGGAGGCAATAGTTTAAGAAGCTCAGTACCTGCGACTGAAGAGAATAAGCACCGGCCACAAAAGCGCTAATTGCCATTTTTTTGCCCTCTTGAACCTGGTGGCACATTGCACAAGTCCACTGAGAACCAATTCATCTCTCCAACCCAGCTCCTGAGGCGTTACAAACTTTGAATGACGCGGCATTCTACACGCCGGCGCCGGGCCAAACGTGGTATGACCTCGACTCTTGAGGCAAGATGCTAAAAGGTATCCAGTGGGGCAGTAGTAGATCGGAAGGAGGCAAGCGATATATCAAGATACATGAGCCAGGCTTGACGCTTACAGCAGTCACATCCGAAAGCCACGTGTGCGTTGGCAGTCAGGCCGTTGAGGGCACGATGACGTGCAAAAAGCTCACGAAAGCAGTGAGGCAGTGCGAGGATGAGGGACACATAGCGAGCTTCCCGCAAAGGCCACTCACCGCGTGTTGTCGTAACCGCGCAAAAACCGTACTGCTCCAGCGGCATACGCAGCAATCACTGCACCGACGAGAGAAGCCGCGAGAAGTGCTCCAGTGAGGCCTTCAGCGGGAGGTGCCTATTGCTCCCCACCACTGGAGTCAGCCCTTAGATTTGCCGTGCAAGAACCATTCTTCGAGCTACTTGCCCCGTTTTATGTCGCTGGTGCTCCCTTGGAGCTTGGAAACTGGAAGAAACTGCTTTGAAAGTGCACTGAATACAGAGTCCTCGTCAAGTCAGCTGAAATATCACCATAGTCATAGTAATATGGATATTTATTATTTTGTGAAACAGTTTCTGAGAAAGACAGTGAGGCCGCAAATCCTCGGAGATGCCCTCATTTGATACAGTGTGAACTTTCTCTGTCATACCTGGTAGGTTGTATATGGCGCTGGTGCTCCGTAGATGGTCACGCTCTCAGAATAATACCGTCGCTCATACCTGCGGGTACAAAATAGCTGCTGTCGTAACAATAGTTTCTCAGGGTTTACGGGCTCCATACAATTGATACGTCCACGCCTCCGTGCACGCCATACACCTAGAACGGTTTTTTACGTATAGCTATCTTGGTGACATGAAAGAAGAGCTACGCTAGACGAAAACAAACCGTAAGCAGACTTCTCCCTGGATAAAAGAAGCTAACGTATCCAATAGAGTACTCACTGGCTATGCCAATGAACCAACCATGAGAGTTTGCAACTACAAAAAAGTCTGCTCAACAAAAGTCTTAACTGTCACAAGCTAGGTCTGAGACGGGTTCAGTCCCAGAGTGAAAACGACTGACCCTCCTTCAAACGTCCGCTCGCTTTTGCTTTCTCGCCGGTATGTTTCAGCAGACCCCTGCTGCATCTGCTTCTGGGACTCCTCCATCAGGGACTGCATACGCCGCATACTTTCCGCGGTTTCTCGAAACTGTTGATCAAATATATCATCAGTTCGACTTGAAAATACAAGAGAATCCCGTGTGGATTGACCTGGAATGACCACCACGAAGGAATCTAGGTCCGAGCGAGAGCAACGTGTATTCAAGTTACTTTTCTTGCGGCTCAGTTGGCGTCTTTGAAGGAGAAATCTGCGAGGTAGCACCGCGCATAGGCCATGCGAAACAAAACGTGTATGGCTTGTGGAACGGTTTTGGAAACAATCGACATGCTTCCTGCGAGCGTGTCGTGCCCGAGGAAGATTCAGTCCAGTGTGACTTAACTGGAATCGGCTAGCCATCAATTTCGACTTCCTCGAGGCTGCTTCAAAAGGCACGTGTGTCACAGAATTCTCGCAGAGATAATGCACTCTTACAACGTATATCTGCTTAGGACTATCTAGCTGAACAACTGATCTGACTACAGCTTCAGGTGCACACCCGACCGGATTTTTATGATGACGTGCTAAGATAATTCTCTTTACTTTGTTCGATGTTTCCGCTATGCGAAAAAAATATTCCGGCCTTTATAAACCGTCGATTTTTTGGAGCTGGAAAACCCTAAAATGAAAACCCTAAAGAAAGCCTAATTATTAAGCCGCTATCGTGATCGCACATCGATTTCCCGATCGGCCGCGCAGCCGAGCGGCCTCGACTCATGCGATGGCTCTGGCTTGCAAGAGTATCAGTATGTCGCCATCGCCATATCAGATATCTGACAATCCGATCCAATCTGACTACCTAGGTACTGACTACTGACATTTTGCAATCCTGTTCATCGCAACGGTACGTTTTAAATTAGGGGTGCCCAACTAAAGTTGAGCCGTCCAATGTTTTCAGATCGGGAACATCGGAAGGTTGGAAAGAGATTCCTGGGGAGCAACAAAGGAGTGTATCGTATTTTGATCTCTGGAATCGTATATGGACTGTCAGATTTGGAAAATTGCCACTGTTAAAAATGAACGGACCACTTTAAGTTGGGCAGCTACGGTACGTGGCGGTGTGCTGTTTTGCAAAGTGTCTTCGATTTCCTCGATTTCTCTTTCCACTCTCAAGAGCAAAGAGCAAAGCCAGAACTGGCATACTTGGGGATCAAGGGGATCTCGACATCCATATATCATCTCACTTTTGTTTCTCATACCTTACATTTCGTTCTGACAATGCTGGCTCAGGCTAATGTCTGCATAAGGAGTATTTCTACAGGAAAATCCGGCAAAGCCCAGGAAACTGTGTCAGCTTCGCCTTGCCGCGGAAGGTGAGATGCATAACTCGTGACGACACTCGCATACGATATTCCCGACCGTTGGCATATCGCTGCATCCCATCGTTCGGCCAATCGAAAAGTGCATAATCATGAGGGCGGCTATCCGTCACTTTTCACGGAAACTCAACCCGCTCTTTGCCAGAGTACTTCGTTTCACGTTGACCTATCGCCTAAGTAAAAACTGCACGGTGTGTACAACACGGTACAGCCTAAATATTGACACCACGGTCTCTCACGCAGGGGGCAGAGGCTTACGGTTGTAAGCAGCAAGAAGGTAAGCTACAGATGTTTGAGATGCCTAAGCGACTTTTCTCTCCTCAGCACGCAGATATCCATGGCTTCGTTGTATCGCGCAAGCAAGCACGTGCCGGAATAGGAAAGGTTACCAGATATAAGGTCGGCTAGCCAGTGTGCCTGTCACAAACGCTTATCTTCTTTAAGATTTATCTCTTTTAAGATACTAAGCATTGCGAAGTATGACTTTAGGTTTTGTTCCCTCACTTTCTGTCGAGCTGGTTGGAAGTGTGGCCCACTTTGTGCCATCCAATTAGCGACGCCAGTAGAGGCATGCAGGCACAATATGTTCCAATATCAGACCATGAACTGCTGAACTAGATTTTTCTGCGAGATCTTTTAGTTCTTTTTCGGTTCTGGGGCTGTGCACGAGCTGTACTTTTTGCTTCAGCAGAAACTGCTACGTCAACCACAGCTTTAAACTAGCTTCTTTGTTCAGATAAGTATTCAGTACTGTTAGAATGTTGAAGAATGCTTATACAATACAACCAGCTGTGTTATCTCGTATGCCGTATTGATTCGCTTTCAACTGGGATTGTCGTAGAAGCTTAGAAACATCCTCTTCGACCGTTGACAACCAGCGGTCAACAATTTCAAGTGCCAGACGACTTCGTTCGGAGATTCCGACGCGAGTTTTACTGTTGCAGCGACTTCTTAGGGTTCTTCAGGAGACTAGCGTCGTACCCTTTTAGGGTTTGCATTGTAATTTGTCCAAAAGTTTGGCATCAGGGTCTGGAGGTACTAAGTCGTCCACGAGACGTCTTCTGCCACTGCGCTACAACCAGTCGTTAATGACTAAGGCCATCGGCGAGTTCCTGGTCCTCGGCAGAGTGTTCGACTCTCCAAGCGCCAACATTCTCACATTTGTAATCTGCACACGATTGCCGAAGGGCAGCTTCGGAATCGCCATGCACACGAAAGGTTCCCGTGATTGTTCCAAGTGTGTCTCATTGGAGGAGTAATATCACGCTGTTGGTTGCCAGCATCCTTATGAAGCCGACGTTCCCTTCAGCCTTGGCGCAGGAACCCATTCAGTCTAAACTTGAGGCGGGAAATTATCAGTCGACACTGTAGTGCACAATCCAGAGGCAGGTAGCCTGTCAGTAATAACGGCAGCCAGGTGGTGGGAGGTGACTGACTCCTGTGTCGACTAGCGTGATACCCTACTTGTTGTCTGACTGCAGGAGGAGGCCGGGCGACCCTTTATCGCCGTGGCAGGAAGCGCGTTGTGTGCCTTAACCGCCTGCTCGCAGCTCAGCTTGGTACGCTGCGCGTTCAAACCCCTCCAGCGAGGTGCCTCTTATCCGTCAAGCAAACTGCGCATAAGTCGGTGTCAGGAGGTCGTACTTATACTTTTGTTTGCACAAGGCACTCTACAGGAACGATCCATACATGTGACTTGAGACAAGGGGGACGCTTGGCATGCGTCTGAGGTTGTTCAGTCATAGGCACGAGAGTTGCAATACTCTCAGCCTGCACGTCTCCCATCCTGCAGCTACCATCCCCTCGTACTGTGCCGTAGGCTTGAGTTTGGGGGGCTGCTCGTGCAGTTCAACCCTGGACCTGCCGTTGCAAGCAGCTTTTTCGAGGGCGGTGAGTGCACTTCGGGAGCTTCCTCAAAGGCTCCTTACCGAGCCGCCCCTTTCCTCGTCTTGGAATCCCCAACCCAGCAGGACCTATCACGAGCGTCTATGTGCGTGACATTGGTTGCAGCTTCTTCAGATGCTCTTCTTGTGATAGGCCTCGAAGTGTTTTGAGGAAAGCGGTCTGAATATGAGTCTGCACGCGCCCGTCTTGCACAGCACATTTAGTGCTCCTCACTGAGTGCTCCTCGCTGATGTGCCGTTATCTCTGCGCCACCTTCACTGCTCCTATTCACGTTCACGCATGCTTTTGTCTCTTGTTACTTTGGCTGGTGTGCTGCGATGCTGAAGGCACTTCCGTCGAGCGCGCGCCTCCGAATCAGATTTATGCTCCGCGTGTTTGATGGGCGCCTCGAGGCTAAGGTGCATGGTCGAAATGGTGCTCTGGCGTGCGTCCTAGACAGCATGCGTGATAAGTACTGCCAAATTACATGCTAAGATGGGCACGGCAACTGTCATATCAGCTGGAGTCATGCTAGATTGTCAAGCCAACTGGACCGGCGTGTGGATACCGTGAAAATTACACGGGCCAAAGCCCCACACATTCCACACAGATTGATTTCTGGATTGATTTCTGGAAGTGCAGGGCTTGACCCCTCGCCGCTTGGCCTCGAACTCAAGGAGCGCACGCAGGAGATTATTCTCGAGTCCAATGTATGCAAGCGCCATGCCCCTCGAGTTCCTTTGCTCCATGCAGCGTTGCTGCCAGTTCATTTGCCCACTGCTGACACGTCCTCCTGCCCTCGAGTTCCTTTGCTCCATGCAGCGTTGCTGCCAGTTCATTTGCCCACTGCTGACACGTCCTCCTGCCCTCGAGTTCCTTTGCTCCATGCAGCGTTGCTGCCAGTTCATTTGCCCACTGCTGACACGTCCTCCTGCCCTCGAGTTCCTTTGCTCCATCGTTGCTGCCAGTTCCATTGCCCACTGCTGACACGTCCCTCCTGCCCTTGAGTTCCTTTGCTCCATGCAGCGCTGCTGCCAGTTCATTTGCCCACTGCTGACGTCCTCCTGCCTCGAGTTCCTTTGCTCCATGCGCGTGCTGCCAGTCGCCCACTGCTTCCTGCCCTCGAGTTCCCACTGCTGCCAGTTCGCCCACCGTCCTCCTGCCCTTTACCTTCATCCTCATCCCCCATCATCCCCGTTATCCCCCATCATCCTTTATCCCGCATCATCCCCTTTATCACCCATCATCCCCTTTAACCCCCTTTAGCCCCATCCTCCCCTCACCCCTTTATCCCCCATCCTGGTCATCTCCTTTGTGGCCTTATTCCCCCGTATCCATCTTCCTTCATTCTCCTCATTCCTTACATACCCCTCATACCCCTTTTCATTTGACCGCCCCCCACCTCATTCTCCTCTTTATTTACATTCCCTTTATACCACTCGTACCTCTTCAATCTCCAAACCCCTCATCTCCCCTCATCCCCCTTCACTCCTTGAGTATCCTTCATCCCCCTTCACCCTGCTTATCTCCTTTTATTTCAATGCATCTCTCTCATCACCCTCATCCTCTCCTCCCTTGCAGACATCAACAGCAGTGCATCACCAGGGTGGCTTCCTCGCTTGAACTGCAGGCATGACTGAGTGTGAAATTGAGCTAGGCAGTGCTCAATCTATCCTCCGGCATTGACCCAAATCGTTTGCCATTATCACTGCGGATTGCGCCATGCATCCCAACTGACCGTTGGATCACGGGTAGCGATGGGAGGGCGTCTGGCGCAGGCTGAGCATGACGGTGAGGACTGGTCGCATGAGGATCTGACCGGTGCGCTTATGTCAGCTCCGATAGCCAGTCACAAGCCGGTATGCACTCATTTGTATGCGTTTGAAGGAACTTCGCATTCAGAGTTCCGTACCGCAGTGTGGACGGAAGCAACAAGCAAAGTGTCTCAACGATGGCCGGGAAACGCAGTGTGTGCCGCATTCGCATCGTACAGTAGCTACACTCAAGAGAGCAAAGCCGTGTCAGCGTGTCACAGTGCACATATTCTCAGGCGCCTCGGTGCTTCACGATGAGCGCGCGGCACTTCTGCACGCTCTGATGGGCGCTGTTCGGTCCGTGCAGGCGCCATCTTTGGCGAAGCTTCCTTCAAGGAGGCCAACTTCCAAGGGTAAGCGCGCCTTGCTCTGGGCAAATATACCCCTGCTCCCTGTAACAACTTCCAAGGCAGGGCGTTACTCGCTGGGCCCGCATGTATCTTAGCACGGTGGAGGAACGATTCGCGTTCCGGATTTCAGTGTCCCGCCTCCGAGCTGCATGAATGCCTGCACTCTGCAACACCCTGTAACATAGA
>LGRX02012875.1:43526-104323 GCA_001247695.2 Cymbomonas tetramitiformis
ACACTCTGCAACACCCTGTAACATAGATTTCAGCGTCCCGCCACCGAGCTGCATGAATGCCTGCACTCTGCAACACCCTGTAACATAGAATTCAACCACCCCTCTAGCTGGCTACAAAGCGTGACTACACCCTGCTGCAATAGTCTCGCTTCGAGCATTTGAGCATACTCAGTACTCAGTACTCAGTACTCAGTACTCAGTGAGTACTCGACTCACTCGGTCGCAACTCGATTGAGTTGCGCCCATCTTACTGTCGCAACTCACTGACGTGAAAGAACAATCGAATACATGGCCAAGTGTGCACTACGCTTTGGGTTCAGATGTGCTGGAGCGGTGCCGCGGTGTGCCCTTCACTCTGCACGCGGCGAGGCCTTGTTGTCGGTGGTGGTGTATATTTCGCGTTTTCCCAGAGGCCTGCGCAATCACCGCTGGAAGCTTTTCCCTATAGAGCCGATCCGGTCTAAAAGAATGCTCAAAAGATGCTCATACCACCTGGCAGAGGGATGCGGATGCAGTTTGGCATCTTTAATGTCGACATGCAGCTCGCCTCATCGCGTGGCTCGCGCTCCTGAGGCTTCTGTGAGGGCAGCTGCGGCGTCACTCCGTGCCTCACGCTTGCATGTCCTAGAGGGCAGAGGCATTCGTGGATTTCTGCGAGCATCCGAGGGCGGAACCAGATTGAGTCGACACGTAGCAAGGTGACAAAATAGTGCTAGGGTTACTAATACACCCAGCATCCGTGCTGTGGCGCTCCAGTACGGCGCGAGGTTTGTCAGCTGCAGCTGCCTGGAGGCTGAACGGGCACTCCAGGAAAAGCCTGGCTTGGAGCGTGGCGCTGCAGCTGCCTGGAGGCTGAACGGGCACTCCAGGAAAAGCCTGGCTTGGATCGTGGCGCTGCAGCTGCCTGGAGGCTGAACGGGCACTCCAGGAAAAGCTGGCTTGGATCGTGGCGCTGCAGCTGCCTGGAGGCTGAACGGGCACTCCAGGAAAGCGTGGCTTGGAGCGTGGCGCTGCAGCTGCCTGGAGGCTGAACGGGCACTCCAGGAAAAGCGTGGCTTGGATGTGCGCTGCAGCTGCCTGGAGGCTGAACGGGCACTCCAGGAAAAGCGTGGCTTGGATCGTGGCGCTGCAGGTGGAGGAAGCACACTCCCTGCCGATTTGAGCACACGTTAGGGGCGGCTTGTGACCCCTGTGTGGAGGGATGGGAGGGGCGTGTCTGATGGACAAAGGAGCGATCTGCGTGCTGCGGTGTTCACGCGCTCGGTAATGTACAAGGTCACTTCCCAGCGCTCATCTTCCCAGCCCGAGGCCTAGTCCCCCCATCCTCCACAACCTGTCGTGATCAACAAGTGCTGTGAGTCTGGCGTGGCGCGCCACAATGGTACTTTAGGCCCCATTGGTTGGTCCTCATCGTACCTGCGAGCTCCGACTTTCTCTGGTTTGAGGAGGCCCCGCAAATACCTTGCCGCGGCTTCAGGACCCAAGCATTCACCACTCGATCATCCATTCTTACGGGTCGGGTGTGTGATTTGTGTGGATAAATCCGATTGGGCCGTGTCCTTGGGGGAAGGCTTGGCAGGCAGACCTCTCCGGCGCAGACATGACGGATGCCTTCATGGACTACATGGTGCTTCGCGGCGCAAATCTTAGGGGCGCAATTCTGCAGAATACTAACCTCATACGCAGGTGCGTGTGGCTCATCCTTGGACCGATTCCTTTGGCACCATGTAGCCACAGAAGATCAGCTGCACGATGTACCCATGCCGAGAATAAAAGAATTCAGCACACACTTCGGGACACTCGTCCGGATTTTCAGGAGCTCGCTAGTGGAGAATGGGACCCCCTAAGCCTCACTGAGCCATTTGAGCGCCTCTGCAACTGCACCGCCAGCGCACTGCTGGTGTGACTCTGCAGCCGGTTCACCTCTATCCCCCGAGCTGCTCGAGCCATCTTCCCATCACCAAGCCTATGCTCAGGACCACCTCCCTGCTCCCTACCTGCCCCCAAGCTCGGTCTCACGAGAGCTTTTGCTGCAAACCAGTCATGCCGCCATATGCCGTCATGCCGTGCATTTGCTGGTCCCCATTTGGCATCCACCTATTTTGCACTCTTTTGAGCACTCGGTGCATTTGATAGAAATAGGGGGGGCGATGGTGTGAGTGCCCCCACCCCCCGAAGGCATTGCTGATGCGCTAAACTGCATGAGGGGCGTGATCTGTAATCGCAGTGACTTGGGTGAGGTGGATGTCACTGACGCCGACTTCACCGACGCGCTGGTTGATAAGGTGTGACAGCAACCTAGCTCGACTCGTGCATGCTGAGTGGACGGCTAGGTCTGGCTCGCGAGACCTTATCGGCAGAGACTTATTGCCGGTAGCCTCTCGTAGTGAACAGGGCGAAGCCTACAGACTGGGCAGCATAGCCAAACCTTCACAGCTTTCCCCAGTATAGCCTGCAGCTGCACCCTCCCTTCTGCTAATTCACTGCTCTCATATTCCTTGGATCAAATATCCTCAGGCCCTGCCAGGCAAGAAAAGGAAAGTAATAGACTGATGTGGTCGGGGCTGTCCGAAGCAGTATGAGTTGAAGAGGCTCTGCGAGACTGCTTCAGGTACGACGCATGCACGAGTGTCTTACGTGTTGCCACGTGGCATGCTGGAGGGGATGCCCCCAGAGTACTCTGTTTCTGTGGCACCTGGATGGCGCTGTCTTCGTTGCGGCGTTACAGATTTGTTTGCTTTAATGTTTTTAATGTGAGGAGATGTCGTGCGCGGTTACATGTCGCGACTTGTTATCCCAGGGCTTTGGCCAAAGCACCGTCATGCGGCAGGGGGGGCAGTGCTAGGCTGAGCCCAGACTTCCACGGGGACACGTGCCAAAAGCGACTGAATGACTTCCACGGGGACACGTGCCAAAAGCGACTGAATGACTTCCACAGGGACACGTGCCAAAAGCGACTGAATGACTTCCACGGGGACACTTGCCAAAGCGACTGAATGACTTCCACGGGGACACTTGCCAAAAGCGACTGAATGACTTCCGCGGGGACACGTGCCAGCGACTGAATGGCTTCCCACGAGGGACACGTGCCAAACGACTGAATGACTTCCACAGGGACACGTGCCAAAAGCGACTGAATGCTTCCACGGAGACACTTGCCAAAAGCGACTGAATGACCTCCACGGGGACACGTGCCAAAAGCGACTGAATGACTTCCACGGGGACACTTGCCAAAGCGATTGAATGACTTCCACGGGGACACGTGCCAAAGCGACTGAATGACCTCCACGGGGACACGTGCCAAAAGCGACTGAATGACTTCCACGGGGGACACGTGCCAGCGCGACTGAATGGCTTCCACGGGGACACGTGCCAAAAGCGACTGAATGACTTCCACGGGGGACACGTGCCAGCGACTGAATGGCTTCCACGGGGACACGTGCCAACGACTGAATGACTTCCACGGGGGACACGTGCCAAGACTGAATGACTTCCACGGGGACACGTGCCAAAAGCGACTGAATGACTTCCACGGGGACACGTGCCTCCACGGGGACACGTGCAATGAATGACCTCCACGAGGACACGTGCCACGACTGAATGACTTCCACGGGGACACGTGCCAGCGACTGAATGACTTCCACGGGACACGTGCCAAGCGACTGAATGACTTCCACGGGGACACGTGCCAAAAGCGACTGAACCGTCGTGTGGGCTAGCCTTGGTTAGTGTGCCTCGCACCATTCAGTGTCGAGTACTGTGTCCCGTCCCCACCTCGCGCTCGCATGCTTCCTGCTGCATCCGCCGGGGAGCTGGTCAGGATGGCTCTCATTGGCATGCCTCTCACCACTCAATATGTCACATGGCTGACTCAACGCCTTACACATAACGCAAGCTCCCAGAATTCAGCGCAAGCGCAGATCAGTGCTCTGTCTTAGTGCTTAGTGCCCTCTCTGGCGGAGCCTCTGATCTCTGTTTTGAAATGCGTCCGAGGGAAACAGGCATCATCTTAGTTTATTGAGGGGTGTGCCACTGATGGATGCGGGTCTGATGGCGGTACTCAGGCACCAACCCTGCAACTGGGGTGGACACGCGAGAGAGCCTGCAGTAGGCCCCGGCCGCGTAGCATGTGTCCCCTTTAAGAATGCTCAGTGCACGCGGATCTTTGTGGGCAAGGGGGGGGGCGGGGGGCTTTGAGCATGCCCCCATGGCGCGCCAGATCTGCCGAGCAACTAACCGCGCCTGGCAGACCTGGCGCACGACGTCCTCCACCAGACCCTGCCTGAGCTCCTTGCTTGAATCTTACATCTTCTAACCAACAAACTTGCTGGCGGTTTGCATGTTGCAGGTGTGATTATCAAACTTATTACAAAGGCTTTGACAGCGGAGCAACTATCAAAGCAAAGGATGCTGCAGTAGGTCGCAAATAACGAGGTCGTGCAAAGTGGATGGAGATTGTAAGCAGAGTTACATTTTGGGCACGTGCTTTTCAGGTCTTGACATGGCATTGATCCTTAGCCAATCCCCTTGAAAGTGGACACGGTTTGGTACGTTTTCTTTAACGAGTAGAGCTCCGTCTGATGGTGTGAAAGTTATTGTATTCCGGCAGCCCTGTTTGATCGACTTGCGGCTCCTTTGTGTGGACAGCTTATACTCCAAAACTCACCAAAATATGTGAATGCACCTATATAGCAAAGTATTGTACCCCACTTGAAAAGTTATCAAATTTTAAGGCAACGTGCCGTGAGGGAACTCCGCGGACTGTTTTCTCATGTGAAGTTTAGTTGTAGTCTTAGGAAACACACATGGACATCACATATAGTTTGGCTGCATTATTGATTTCAACTTCCTGTAGATGTATGTGGTCACCAGAATATGTTGTAGTATCAGTCGTCCATTCGAATCTACCCCTACAATTTTAGGTGCCATGTTTGCGAGATGTATGCAGCATTTACTCACGACGGATACACGCTTACCCATATATATCCCAATGACCACCGGGTTTGGAATCCAAAGCAAGTTGTCAGAAGTTGAAGTACTTAATTCGCATATACATGAACGCCTTCGTGTTGTATATTCGCATATACATGACCTCCAATAATTTTGGTTGTATGTACCGAAGTCGTACGAAAAATGCGTACGCATGTACGAGGCATTCGTACGCGTGAACGAATCTCGGATGTGCATGTACCCGGAATTTAGGCACTCGTCGGTACCGGAGGCACACCAGCTGGTACACATTTCGGCACTTGCCGGATACGCGTGCACGCATGTATCCAGTACTCGTGTACCAGTGTATACGACACCCTCGAGTGCTCACTTGGTACGCGTTGGGCGCACATGTACGCAGACTACTGCGTACACGTACACCCAACGCGTACTGTTTAAGATGGCGGGGCTTGGTGCATGTTTGGTGCACGCGGATGCGGACCACTTCGTTGGTGATTTTATAACCTGTGTCAGGGTATCATATGTTATATTTCATGTGTATTTTTCATTAATCATCGATAGGCTATACTGTAAATGATATATTTTTCGAGTATATACGACTGGGTAGGTGACCAGATAGGTTGTATTGCAAACGGTTGAGTTATCTCTGAAGACCGACGACGTTTCTGACTTTTCCTGTATCGATTATCACAGGACTATTTTCCCCAAATACTCCGTGACCCGAGATGTATAATTTGATTTCCCCAATCATATTCCCAATCATATCTTGTGTGCCAGGTGGCACGACGTAGCTGAGACCCCCTCACGATAAGAGGTGTCTGAATGCCTGAAATTGATATCAGGGGACTATTGGGAGAAATAGTAAGGGGAAGTGACATTCATCTGAACGAACAGTTAGGGGAAATAATCTGTGAGCTCAGGGTGGTGAATAAAGAGAGATCACTGAGTTGGTCTCTCAGACTTGGACAGCAAATGATATAACTCTTGCTGTCTGGGTGTATGTTAAATCGTATATCTGAATATATGATATGAACATGATATGATTCCTCAAGATAATAGAGGATAATAGTTTACTCCTGGGAATACCCCTGGGACAATTTGGTATCTTGGGCGTGTGGGCGTCTTTTTAGCTCGCTCTCGCTCGCTTTGCGTGCTTACATGCGCACTTTGGACCTGTGGCGGAATGCTTTCGGCTTTCATTGCGACGTTCTGATATGTTTTTCTGGTGCGTTTCCGGTTGTTCTGGCGGCTTGACGGGTTAGCGTCCTAGAGGCGGGACCGTTTTGTCGTTAGTTGTACCGGTTTCGCTCTTTTTGGCGTTATGTCGCAAACGCGTGCACATGATGGGACGAATACTGTCGGACCCGAGCAATCTTAACACTCGCGGATAAACATAAACTCGTCTTTAACATTCACTTGTGTCGGTAATTATCCAGGCAATCTCAACACAGCACAAGATTATAACAGGTGTGCTTTAAGTTCTACTATATGGCTTACGGCATCAGCTACGGGTATCTTCACGACTGTCGGACACGCGTGCTCGAGGGCCGACACACGTTTGTTCATGGATTGACGTACGAGGAGGACAACCGCAAGATTTCCCTGAAACGCGAGTCGGTCGTTGCATGGCTCAAGAAATACGCTGACGAATACGGACAACCCCAACCTGACAAAGCCGAGAAGCACCTTTCGGATGGATTGACCATCGAAGAGCTGTGGGACGAGTACATCGAGGGCTTGCAAGAGAATGAGGAGAGCAAAAAATGCTCTCTCAGTTACTTCTACAAAATATTTGACGAAGATTGCAGCAAGTGGCTCAAGATTCCATCGGTGAACCGAGTTTCTCAGTGCGATGTTTGCGCGTCCTTCAAGTTGTTGAAGGAAGGCCTAACTAAATCTCAAAAAGGTAATTATTCTTGAATAGCTTTGTGCTGTGTTTATATGCTCATGTAATTTGTTCACTGACCCGAATTTGTGTATCTTGCACAGCGCAATACAACGGGCCTCTCAACAAACATCATGCAATCGCACGAGCGGAGCGCCAGAAGTTCTACAAACATGGTCGTAAAGCGAATATGACCAAGAGCATTGCCATGAACAAAACTTGGCATAAGTATGCCTCGGTGATCATCGATGGCATGACGCAGTGGACCACCCGACTGCCACACTTTCGACGTATCCCTAAACATCTGGACTCTAAGGACTTCCTTGACGTGCACAACATGGGGAGCATGATCGAGAACGTGGGCCGCTTCATGGATTTCAACTACGCCAACTTCAAGGACGATGCGAACTTCCTTGTCAACGTTTTGCACCGGGATATCCTCCGCATTCAAGAGCATCGACGCAACGGGGACGGGGAAAATTCATACCCGATGCCGGAAGTATTGTATGTACAGCTTGACAATGTGAGCACCAACAAGAGCAAGTTGATGTTGGCATACGCAGCTTGGCTGGTTCACACGGACGTCTTTCGCAAGGTGAAAATCAACTTTCTGTTGGTGGGACATACGCACGAGAACATTGACCAGATGTTTTCACGCTTCTCCGTGCGTCTACGACGCAAGCAAGCGTGGACGCTCGACGAGATGATAGAGGTCGCACAAGAATGCTTTACGGATGGTGCAACGTGCGAGCACACCGAGAAGATCTTCGACTTCAGCTCTTGGTTTGATGGTCACGTCTTCGATTGCCACAATATTTTGGCACAGCAGGCTTTCAAGTTCAAGAAGAACGAGCACGGCGAAGTGGGCATGCAGTACAAACAGTATTCCATTTCACCCAAATGGTTACCCGAGACTCCATTGCCAAAGCTTGTTTCTACACCCCCTGTCACGGGGCCTGGATACATCAAGCCGATTCCTTTTACCGAAGAAGGCATCGAAAAGCTTGAGCATACCTTACAGGCGTTGAAGGACATTTTGGGCACAAAGCTCACGGACGTGCACGAAAAGTTTTGGCGCGAGGATGTCATCGAGAAACAGCGCCACCTAACTGCTGGTGGAGAATGTCAAGCGCCCGCGATACCCTTCCAGCATCCCGAGAAAATCGCCATCGAGCGCAATGCCACCTTGGTTCGACTGATAGAGGCGCCCGCGTTGGCGATAGAAGCTGCCGGGGCTGCCGCCGTCCCCGCTATACCGGTGCGCATCCAACGCCGAATTGATCGAGCGCCGATAGAAGTGTACAACGGTAAACGGAAACACCAAGGTCGAGCCCAAAAGCGAGCAGAGCAGTACGTGGACAACGCCCAGTGGGAGGTCACCTACGGCCAGATGACAGTCGGCAGCTTTGCAGTGGCTCTCGCGGTGGAATCTGAAAACGACAAGTTCGCTTTCCGCGTACAACTGAGGCGAAGCGAATGGTCGGATCCGTTGTACTTGGTGAAGGTGGAGGCGCGCTATCCGTCAACTCAACAGCTGCTATATCGCTATTTCCAACCCAAAAAGCACACCGACACCAAGAAGAAGCACCTCGGCAAGCAGCTTGCGAGTCACCCAGGAGCTTTCGCAGCGCCACCGGGGCACCGACCGTCTACCGAGACTTTCGATAAGAATGAAATAGTGCTGGCATGGAATGTGGATGTGAATGACCCCGAACGGAGTATACCGAACGAGCAATACGCGCAGATAGTCGTCGCTTTGCTTGCACAACAATCCAAACGCACGCGCAAGGACCTAGGTGACTTGAATGAATCGGATGATTCCGATGAAGACGAAGCTTTTGATAATTGCGTAGCGGTAGCGGTAGCACCTGAAGTGGACGCGTAAAGCAAGACGAAAAAAAAAACATGTAAATAATATGTGTATAACGTGTATATAGATTCTGAGTCAAAAGTTCTTTGTGTTTTCACTCCTCCTAGATTTCGAAAAAGTGCATTTGACCTCAATTTTGTACCATAAAAACCATTAAATCTAATGCACAACCTGCACTTGCATGTTCTTGACTGTTAAAATGCGGCTTTTTAATCCTATCATGCGGTAAATAAGGCAATATCATTTTCACATGAGAATATCATTTTCATCGAATAGTGGGTTCATGGTCCAACGTGCAGTGCATGAGGTCGAGGTACTGCGTAGCCATGTTCGGCTGAACGCAAAAGGCCCGCTTTTCCATGTCCCACATGAGGGTCCCAGTGACCTCACCGCTGGGGTATGTCAGCAGCGCCTGGACCTTGTCCTGCAACTTCTTAATCATGCTGGCGTCGAGCATCGACTCACTCCTTGCACGGGGCAGGACGACGTTCTGCTTGCCGGCACTGGACGGTATGTGCGCGGAGTAACTGTCGCCAATCGACCACTCGCCCTTCCCCTCGTACCAACGTAGCTTCTGGTCGATGGCCAGCCAACTAGGAAACTGCAGCTGGTCCCTCGTCACCCACTTCTGCTCACGACACCGGGCGAACTCCACGCAGACATGTTCGTCGGAAGGTCGAGACGGCATGTCCTGGTCGGGGTGAAGGAGGATGTGGCAAAGGCGCGCGATGTTGTGCCTGTCTCGGTACAGCCTCTGTTCCCCCCATCGGTAGCTGGGAAGGACATCACCCTCCCGGTCATCCCAGAACTCTCTGACCCTTCCGCCCTCCCAAGGGGTCGGGGTACCGTAGAACTGCTCGAGCAGGCGCTTCGACTCTGCTTGGACGGCAGGCTCCAGCAGCTTCATGAAACTCATTCGGCGCCTGTCAAGGAGGCATGTCCACGTGCGATTCTGCTGCTGCAGCTCCGCGTGTGTGCTGACACGAGGCCGTGGGCGTTCGCCAAGCTCTCTCGGCGAAGGCACAGGTGACGGCAACGGCGACACCTCACCGTCATCAATGTGCTCAGGGCGTACGCCAGCAGCAGCTATCCTCTCCTCCCTCGCGCTGGGAGGTGGGTGCGATGGCCACTCGCACACCACTTCCTGGCCAAAGATCTCCGTCATCAAGCACACAGCCGGGTCCAATCGCCTGGGTAGGCCGGGACGCCTGGGTGGCGTCATGTCCACCAGCGGGAGCACCACCTGGGCGTCCATACCCAGAATCGAGGGCGCATGCGACACGGCCACGCCACTCCCAAGCTTGATGTCAATCATGAGGGAGTTCTTCAACGGCCCAGTGCCTATCAGCAGATCCCAAGAGTTCTCGGGCTCGAACGTCACGAAGGCGTGTAGCCGGTGAAGAGTCATGTGCGGTGTGCCCGCAGCCAGTATGACGTCCACGTGGCAGTAATGCGTGAACTTCGTCGGGCTGTTGTCACACCTGGTGACCTTGGCGCCGGTGCTGGCTTCATACACCGTGAGTCCCAGCCGCCTCACGACTGCGATGGAGATGATGTTACAGTTGGCGCCGGTGTCCATGAGGATCGCTCGGTAGAGCATGAGCTCACCACCGGACGACACCAACGCCAAGCCCTCATACAGGGTGGCATTCTGCAATTTGCAGATAGGCTGCACCTGTGTCATCGGCAACGCCTGCTCCTCAGTCAGATGCTGCTTCATCTTCTCCCTCAACGAATCATAGGCGCGGGTCTTGATAGTGCCAGCTCGGACGTGCCCATGGTCACTGAAGTCAATCACCCCCAGGTCGCTCACACAGGCAGCGGCTGCACATCGGGCGGCGGCACTGTCGACCACGCCATCGGGCATCTCATCCAGCGGCACCTCTTCGTCCCCCTGGTGTCTTGCGCGCTCTGCTGCTGCTGCTTCTTGTTCCACACCCTGCACAGCTGTGGCGAGCACGTTCTCAAGCTCGTGCTCGTTGACCTCGGTGGGTTGCTCGACCACGTTCTCTGGCTCGTTGCCCTCGAGCTCCTCCAGGGCCAGGAGGTTCTCGATGTCCTTCGGAAGGTCGATGGCGCGCTGGGACAATAAGATTGCTGCAATCTGCGAGCAAGTCCGCATGGAGCTGCGGAGGTTGGACGCCAGTAGGTGGAACTTCCTGCTGAGGACGTTGGGCGGGACGGCTCTGGGCACCTGAGCAGCCTTGTCGAACTCCTCAGGCGTCTTAACCTTGAAGCCCTGCATCTTCTGAGTGCTGCCCAGGGCAACTGCGGCCCTGGCCTGGAGCTCTGGTGCATGGCTAGCACCAGCACAGTCACTTTCCCCCAGCCCCTCACCAGTGAGGCAGTCGCAATCGTCCTCCTCATACTCCTCCTGCTCGTTGAAGTTGGAGTGGTACTCAGCCTCGTCATCGCTCGCCTCTGACCGGGCCTGTGCCTCAGCGCCCTTGCCTCCCTTGGCCGGTACTCCTGTCTGCAAGCCTGTTAGCTCAGCAGCGAGCTTCTCCTTCACCTCGGCGCTGGCTGCCACCTGCTGCTGCTGCTGCTTCTGCTTGGCCTCCGGCAGCTTGAGCCACTCCTTCGTGGTGATCCCCATCTTGTGGTTCTCGAAGCGGTGCGCGATGTTGTAGGCGCGCAGCTGGGCGTTCTTGACCTCGTTTGGATATTTTGAGTTCTGCCGGTCCCTGTGGAAGTTCGGGGGCACTCGGGCATCACGACATCCAGTGTAGCAACGCTCTGGAGAGTGAGGCAAGCGCGTGAAGCAATACTCGCACTGGAACTCCTTCGAAGCGTCGGGTGGTGGGACCCTGCCGTAAGTGGGCTTGTGCCGCTCCGCATTGTTCACCTCCCTCGATGGCTTCTTAGCATCATCACCACCAGGCTGTGCTGGCTCCTTCTTCCTGGGGTCCCTGCGTCTGTCCCCAGCCTTCCGGGCAGAGCTAGAGCGCCTCATGGAGGACACCAGCTCGGCCAGGTCAAGCCCCAGTTGCCTGGCCTCATAGCAAGAGTACACACAGGTCATCCTGCGGACGAGTTCCTGCTGTAGTGTCAACGCCCACGCTTCAGCATCGTTTTTCAGCTTGTCCTGAACCTCCACGATAACCTCCAAGTCCTCCCACGTGACCTTGTTGGGGGCAGGATGGCTGACTCGCAGCTGCTCGGATACGCGCTCTCGGTACTCCTTAATACGAAGTCCCTTGATGCATTCCTCGATGTCCTGTCTAACAACGGAGTCTTCCACCATCTTGCCAGCGTTGAGCGCTGATTCCCTGCGGCGACAGCTCTTCACGTAGGCGAGGCCATCCTGCTCGGTGATCTGCGACTTGGCGACCAACAGGTCCTCCTTCTCTTTGGTGCCCTTCATCAAGAACTTGGCCTCGAGCTCTGCAACGAAAGCCCTCAAGGCCCAAAAATAGTGAGAATCCTCCGTGCCATCCACCCCTGTGAGACCCTTAGTGGAGGTTCCCTCATCTTCCCACTCGTCAGACAGTTCACCATCAGTATCGCCATCCTGGAACCTTCTGCAGACTGCCCATGTCGCCCCTGGCGTCAGCTCATGGAAAGGAGGTTGTGCACAGCGCACGGAGCCCTGGAAAGAGTCCCTCGTAGTGAGATCCTTCAAGACATGATACGCATGAGAGGCCATGAGGCCATTCTTCAGGTATGCAGCGCACCACCAGTCATAGGCAACTGAGGTGGAATGATCATCCCCTGCTAGGAACGAAGGCAGACTGTCCCATAGCGATCTGTAATCTGGTTTGGAGTCAACGAAAGCCTTCTTCGCCTGTGGGCTGAGCGCATGAAAAGCCGCTGACCTCATATGCCTGCGTACCCTGGCCTCGTGAGCCCGCTGTACCTTTCCCACCATTTCAACGAAACGCCTGATAAAGAGCGCCCTATCTTCGTTCTTGCCACCAGTGTAGCAAAGCTTGGTGTCAGCCTTGTCAAGCGCGTAACCGTCCCTGTCATACTGATCCATCTCGTCTACGCCGTCAAATGCAAAGAGGAACTGACTGGCTGCGGGCGCTGAGGCTTGTTGCTCCTCCTGTGAGTGCTGCTGCTGCTGCTCTGGCTGCTGCTGCTGATATCGGTGTGGAGGGGCTGGATTCTGGAGCCGACCCCTCTGTGCTCATATAGCCAGTGTCACGCCACTGACTACTCCTCTCCCGAGCCAATCGCCGTGCCTCGCGCTCTATGGACTGGACAGTGGCAACGCTCGGCTCCGCCTCACCCTCCGTGGTCAAGTACTGCGTTAATGCTCAGCGAATGGGACAAAGGAAGCGTTTCCTTTCTCGGCGCGAAGCTTATTCACCAGCAGGATGCAGGCTTAATTCAGGCTGGTTTAGGCCAGTGCACTGAGTGCCCCTGGACTCACACCGTTCTGAACAAGCAGGAGGACGAAACGCGTGTAACCAGCGCAAGCCCAAAGGTCCAACAATACGTCTCGGCGCTCTGAATCAACAGCAGATGCAAGATATTCGTGCAAGAAGGGCTTAGAGCTGAGCCAGTGTGCTGAGCACCCCTGGATTAGCTAGGCCACCGTTCATCAAGAGTACAGAGACTGTAAAGAGAACTCTTCTTCAACCAAAGTACCAGGAATAGCCCCACTACGCAGAGCTGGGAGCTAAGCCAGTGTGCTAAGCACCCCTGGATTCACAGCACCACTGCTAATTAAGGGTCCAGAAGTTGCCATGGAAGTTCATACTCAGTCCAGTAAGCAAAGTGCAAGTCGCCACACAGAGCTGGAGGCTAAGCCAGTGTGCTGAGCACCCCTGGATTCGTAGCACCACTGCTCATTAGGAAGGTCACTGGTGTTATGAGGGCCTCACCGGTTGCCAAGTACTGTAGGAGGGATAAGAGAATTCTCGCACACATCATGATAAGGAGCCCAGAAGTCCCAAAAATAGCAACAGCACCCCAGGCTGAGCCAGTACTCAAATCAAGTCGGAATCCACCAGATACCTCTGCCAAACCAGTAGATAGTATGTATGAAGCCGACTCACTTGCTGCCTTCAGGGCTGATGTTGCTACTATTCCTCTTGTGAGCTCACTCCTGCTTCAGGCTTAGGCCAGTACACCAGGGGTGTCCCTGGATTAGCCGTCAGACAGGGTGGAACTGCCAGAGAAACCGTAAGGTGTAAGTCCACTCATACAGGTAACAACCCACTGCTGATCCGCTTCTAATTAGTAGGTCCAAGCAGATGCCGCCGCTAATCAGCTTCCAGGTCGCACACTTGCCTTTCAGTTAGGCCAGTACACCAGGGGTGTCCCTGGATTCACTTCAGACAAGGTGGTCAACTGGAAGGACCACTGGAAAATAGCTCATCAAGGTGGTCATTCACCGCTGATCCGCTCTGTAGCTGCCGCCGCCCAAGCTGATGCCGTGCTGATCAGCTTCTTAATGAAGAAAACCTGTCTGCAGTTAGGCCAGTGCACCATGGGTGCCCCTGGATTCACTGTAGAACAAGGTGGTGAAGCTGAGCATATTGCAGGATAAGAGAAAGCCGCTCACTAAGCAGTTAATTCAGTGCTGATCCGCCGCCGCCGCCACTGGTAACCTTTTTCCGTGCAAGTACCACCAAGTCTAGGGAAGGAGAAGGGTCCGCCAGTGCACCTTGGGTGCCCCTGGAGTCGCCTGACTTCCGAATCCGCTCTCACAAACTGCTGCTAACTTCTCGCCAGAGGGTATTTACTTCCGAATTAACACTGAAATAAAAAGCCGCTCCGCGCAGGCCATTATTGTTTTGTAAAAGAATAAAAACAGCAGTAAAATATATTCATCAAAAGATCGGTATGATAACCAAAAGTACGAATTATTGTACAAAGCTGTGAGCAGAACTGTTTTAGCACTCTAGCACTGGCACGCGAACAGCCACCTAGCACTTGCGAAGGCAAAACAATAATGAGTCCACTAGTCCTGACCTACGGTCAGAGCTTACTTATATCTCAATTCCCTGTCACATCTCCAAAAACTGTAACGGGCTTTAGCCCTGAAATCTTCATCTAGCCAATGGAAAGTCATTATTCCAAGCCAGCTTTAACAATGTTACCGTTTACCACATTCTGACTGACACGTCAGTGGCAGAACAGTAGCTGTCATATCCTCTTATCACTTCATGGTCACCAGATAATGACCATATCTCCTCCAGCAGGTCTACACCTCTCGAGCAGTCATCTTACGCGAGGCCTGTCATACTTGTCATATCTGTCACGTGTGTCACCAGCTGGACAAACCCGGCGTGGTACCATGAGAAGCCGGCGTTTGTTACAGTTACATTGCGTTTCTGGCTCTACAGCACATATTGGGGGAGATGGCTTATACCACATTTTGCGCAATTTTTATGGGATCATTACAACCTTTCCAACTGGTACCAGCGCTCAGTATGGTCACTAGCAGCCTTTTTCTTGAAAGTATGTGCTTAATCTTGACTTTTTGAGCCAAAACCCTGAGTTCAAAGTCTTGATCTTACTTCTCAACTTCGATATTTTGTAGGAGTCTACACTCTTGCTTCTTCTCTTCTTTACGGTTTCGGACTTATTCTATCTACACTTATTAAACGACCGCACGAGGTATGATTACGCTGGGTCAACTATAAGACTTCGGTTTCGTAAATCTATATAGTTATGCTTTTGCTATCAGTGCATGCTTTCAATACACAATATACAGCAGTTACGGCTCTTTACTTTTATGTTATACTTTTCAGTTCAGTTCATCTCCCCGAAACGGGTTACACTTAGAGTTCTTATACATTCAGGAACTCTTTCCATAACTCAACTGTACTGAGTACTCCGTACAACAGGCTAGGCACCTCACATCAACATCATTCTGATCGGTCCTACTGTACTCCGTACTGAGTACTCTTGCGTTTTATACTTAGCCGTTTTTCTTGCTCTTGTGCTTGCCTCCTAGCACAACTCCCCCCCCCTTAGGGAAGGTCACGTCCACGCTGACCACGTCGGACCAGTAAAGTTTTTATACAGATCTTCTACTGTTGCTCTGAATGATTATACAGGTCTCAGCCGCCTGTTGTCTGGGATGACATTACACTTCCCAAGACACACCGCAATAAGGAGATCGACCTCTTAAGCACAAGGGTCGGCCTCTCACCGGTCTGCCATCTGCACTACCAGGCTCCCCCAAGGCTCAAGGTCTCACATCCATTACCACGCTCAAGGTTTTAAACCTTCCAACACGGTACACTTACAGGGGATGACAATAGGTTTGCCAATTACCTGACAGTTCTCGGGATGCCGGCCCGGAGGAAAGGTTTTAAACCTTCACCGCCTCCTCGGAGTGCTAGAGCTTTTACCCAGATCTCCAACTGCTGCCCGGTCGTGCCAGGTCCGGAGCCAATGCTCTCGTGAAATGGATTATACAGATTTCCACCTGTTGCCTGGTCGCACCGAGGCTAGAGCCACTGCTCGGTTGGATAGATTATCCAGGTTCTCACCTGCCGCCTGGTCATACCGAGGCTTAGAGCCACTGCTCAAATGGATTATACAGATTTCCACCTGTTGCCTGGCCGTGCCGAGGCTAGAGCCACTGCTCTCTCGGATGGATTACCCAGGTTCTCACCTGCCGCCTGGTCTCGCCAAGGCTGGAGCCACTGCTCTCTCGGATGGATTACCCAGGTTCTCACCTGCCGCCTGGTCTCGCCAAGGCTGGAGCCACCGCTCTTCCCGACGCTCCCCAACGCTCTCAATCGCTAAGACCACTCGCGTCAGATTCCCATCCGCCCTCAGGTATGATTGTCACTTCAGCTCGTACTCCCGCTAACGCTATCGGTTCCGGCTCAAACTCGGGCGGGTCACTCTCAACAACAGCTGACTGGACTAAAACGCTCATCTCGCTCAGATCCTCCCTGACAAGCAGTTCAGACAAGAACGCATGCACCTCTTCATGCAGGGTCAGGTTGTGGAAAAGCTGTTTTAACAGTGCCGACGGAATCCCATACAAATTCTCTCGCGCTCCCATGCCCTTCGCAAACACACCTCCGGCTCTCATCGCGCGCCCTCCTTGCGCTACTTTCTCGTGCCTACCGTGCTGCCGGAAGAACTCGCAAGGCGTATCGGAATCGCACACTCGCAAGGGTGTGCGCAACGGAACGTTGGTCCAGATGTGCGTGGGCTTCCTGTACGCGGTCCCGTATTTGCAGTACGTGACGAGGTGCGGAGCTGGTCGATTGCTCATGCAGCGACGCGTGTGCAAACCGTGGGGCTCTCTTCCCTTCGGGTTCTCAATGAAGTATGCTTCGGGCCTCAAGTACCGGATGATCTCCAATGTCCTACGAACTCGCCTGTCCGCAGCGCGCAAATCTCGGATGCCTACCGTCTTCGCCTGGCTGTACTCTGTACAAGGTGGGCTAGCCCAGACTACGTCGAAGTGTCCTGGTCTGAACTGTCGGTAGTCCCATCGCATGATATCCTCGCAATGTGTGGGGCCCCACTTGGGCTGAATGTCTACGGCAACTACTTCGCTGTTGGGAAATTGCTTAGTGAACTGCCTCTCGACTGACCCGGTCCCACAAAACAATACGAGAATCTTAGACTGGCCGACTGGCTCCTTCTCAAGTGCTGCGGCTCCGTTGACTGGCGGCAGGGTGCTCTGAGTAGATACTCTCGCGAAAGTCCCTACTTCCTCATCAAACCTCTCCTCTGGCACCCATGGCATTGCTCCGTCTACCTTGAGCTCCTCCGATAGCGTGGTCCATACCGCTCCTGCGGACTCGTCGCGCCTCTTACGGACCCTAAGCTTCTCTCGCTCCACTCTCTTAGCCTCGATCCTCTCAAACTCCAACAACGCTCGGTTGGGAACACCGGGCCTGCCGGCTCCGTCCCACTCCAGGTCCTCTCGGGTCTTCCACTCGTTCTCACTGCGGGGCATTCCTGTCCACTTGACCAGGTACTCCGTCCACCTCCTGCCCTGACGCTGGCGCGTGCGCGAACGCTCCACCCTCTCGACGTGGGTTTCCGTCCTTGCGCCCGCTGACGTCCAACGGAGGAGGGGGAATCTCCTTAGCTCTCTCAACGAAGCGGCTGCTCGACTCTACTGGCGAAAGCCGGTCCACGGTAAACACATCGTGCACTTTCCACTGCTTAGGCGTCTGCAACCTATAGGCCGACGGTGCGCCTCTATCGCTCGCGGGAAGGGCCATCTGCCTGTCGCTGTGAAAGACTTCCAGCACCCGAAGGGGCCCGAGGCGCTTCTTAAGCAATTTCTTGTGCAACCCGCGGTCGCCCGGCTGGGTGAGGTGCGTGGCATCCACCCAAACCTCATCGCCTACTGCGTAACTCCTGGACTTGTGACGCGCGTCGTACTGGGCGATCTGCTGCTGCTGAGCTAAGAGCAGCTTCTCCCTAGCGAGCTGCAACTGGCGAACAAATTGGCGGGCTGTCTCGTGGGCTGTACCCTTTTTTACTGCTGCGCCCCTCCCCCCCTTAGCTCGGCCTCTCCGTGATGCAAGTGCTGCCTCCACGAAGAAGTCCAGCTGAGAGGCCGGAGCGTGACCATACGTCAGTTCAAAAGGGGTGAAGCCCGTGACGGCGGAACGAGAGTCATTAATAGCGTACTCGACCGGGGTACACCACAAATCCCAATCGTGCTGGTTGGCGTCGACATACGCGCGCAACATGCGTTCGACCGTGTGGTTTGTGTGCTCTGCCTGCCCATCACCTTGTGGGTGGTACGGCGTGGTAGAGGCAACCTGGACTCCCATCAACCGATGTAGCTCGAGATGCATCTCATCTCTGAAGCGGGAGTCCCGATCACAGACGATCTTCATGGGAGCGCCGTGCAAACGCCACACTTGGTCGAAATACATGCGCGCGATCTGTGCAGCTGAGCTGTCAGCGTAAAGCATGGGGACTACGTGCACCATCTTGGACAACTTGTCCGTGAAGGTAGCAAACGCGTCGTACCCTCGCTCTGTGCGGGGCAGCCCAGTGACGAAGTCGATACTAACCACTTGCCACAGTCTTACTGGGACTTGCAGGGGGTTAAGCTGACCGTCTGGATACCCGTTGCGTGGCCGGGTCTGTTGGCACACGACGCAGGATTTGCACCAGTCGGTGACATCCTTGCTCATGCGTGGCCACCAAAAGCGACGGGATACCCTGTCCAGTGTCTTATCCCTTCCTGTGTGCCCTGCTGCTGGGGACTCGTGTGCTTCGCGCATCACCAGCTCTCTGAGGGGGGAATCCTGAGCTAGCACTAGCTGATACCGCCCTTCTGCCACTCGCCATATCATGTCGTCTACCATGCGAAATGTGTCTGTCCTCTGATGTGGGGCTGCGATCAGTTCTTCCTTCAACGAGCTGAGGTACTGGCTGCGTTCGTATTCCGCTTGCAAGGCGCGGACGAACTCATCAGCCTTCAGTGGGCCTGATGCTGCCCTGGCCCTTGCTGCAACCCCTGTAGTGACTAAAGGCTCGTCGGGTTCTGCCTCACTGTCCTTTCGCGCAGGCGGCGCTCGGGGCTTTGCCCTGCTGGCTGCTGGGGCCCACACCAGAAGGACCGGCCAGCGCAGCGGGGGTCGACCTCCATCAGGGGACTCGAAGAGGTGGTTGGGACGACCTTTTTCGTCCTTTGTGTCAAAGACCTTGACCGGATGAAGCCCATACTTGGGGTGAATCAACCGCCTCCAGGGAGCGTCATAGTCTGGCAGAAGGAACATCGCCGAGGTGTTTTCCGGATCGGCGCGCCACTCAGCAAGGAAATGCCGAAGAATTCTTTCTATCAAGTCTGAATCCTTCGTGTAAGGGGGGTTACACCAAACGTGTTTCCCGCGCCACTTTTCCTTCAAGCAGTCGGTCCAATAGGTGTCAACCTGCCGGTTAACGCCCATGGAGTCGCAACACGCGTCAACGTCAAACATCCCGTACTGGGCCGCTATCTCCTCAAAGCGCTCCCTGATCAGCTTCCAGTCCTGGCGATCTACGACCTGGTCGTAGTGGGAGCTACCTTCTGGGGGCTTAACGGGCTCAGGTACCTTTCCGGCTGCCTTTGGATGATTCTGGGTCTCAGGGTGGGGGCACTCGTCGGTCCCCGATGCTCCTTCCTCCGGATGACTCTGGGCTTCTGCTGTGGCCTGTTCCCTAGCTCGGTCTGCTCTGGTCATGACTGCTAGCGATTCGGCACCCCTCAAGGACTTCTCGCCTACTGCTAGGGTGGCAGCTGCGTCCAGCCAAAGGGCCGGCGACTCTACCCACGTGAGCCCATTCAGATGGGTGAGCTCACCAATGACCGGTGCTGGACTGGTGGGAGGGAAGGACTCGTCCTCGGAATCACTATACTCGAAGGTGGCGCCTAAGACAGATGTGGGATCCTCGTCCTCTTCACATCTCTTGCCTTTCGGCTCAGAGTACTCGGGTCCATCGGTGGTGCGATCCACTGCCCCGAGGACAGAGGTAGGATCCTCGTCCTCTTCGGACCCCTTGCCTATCGGTGCGGAGTCTCTGGGCCCATCCGTGGCGCGATCCACAATCCCTTTTTCCTTCAACCCTTCTCTGGCTGACATTTCCTGATAGTCTGGTCGCCGGGACTGCGCGTCTGGTACTACTAAACAGCGCCCTGGCACGTGCTCCATCTGATGGACTCCTACCTCTACCAAGTCCTCGTACCAGCGAGCCTGACGTCGGCTGAGCTCCCTAGCTGGGGCGAAGAGCCACTGAAGAGGTTTATGGTCTCCCATGAGCTTAAATGATGTAAAAATCAGATAATGTCTCCAGGTGACCGTGGTGCAATGATGGATGGCACAAAGCTCCCGTTCTCCAGCGTGATAGTTCTGCTCTGCGCTGGAGAACTGCCGGCTTTCAAAGGCCAAGGGCTGTAAGCCTCGTCCCTGATCCTGCATGAGTACACCCCCTAGTGCTACTCCACTGGCATCTGTCTGTACAAAGAAGGGTCTGGAACCGTCTGCCGCGCCCTTTTGATCGGGTAGGGCCAAGGCTGGGGAGGAGATCAAAGCAGTTTTTAGCTGTTTAAATGCTGCCTTTTCATTCTCGCCCCAGGTCCAGTCCACGCCGGATTTGGTGAGGCGGGTCAACGGGTACGCGATATCTGCGAAGTTCTGGATGTACCTCCGGTAGAAGCCACACATGCCCAGGAACTGTCGCACGTGTGTGACAGTTTCTAGGTCTGGCCAATCGCGTACCGACGCAACCTTATCCTGCTGGGGGCGGCATCCATCTCGATCCACCACATGCCCTAGGAACCGGACTGATCGTTTGCACAGTTTGACCTTCGACTTTTTGAGGTAGACGGAATTCTTTCGGCATGCCTCCAGGACCTGGCGGAGGTGGTCGAGGTGTACCTCAAGGGCGCTCTTACCCGGAACCTCAGCCGAGAAAATCATGATGTCATCTACAAATACTCTGCAAAAGGGTAGGTGCCCGAGGTACTGTTGCATCATCCTTTGCCAGGTACTTGGGGAGTTTGACAATCCCATAGGCATGACCAACCACTCGTACGCTCCAAAGTGCGTAGTCATTGCGGTTTTCTCCACGTCCTCTGCTTTCATAGGAACCTGCCAAAATCCCCAAAGGGCATCCATCGTAGAGAAGACGGTAGCCCCTTGTAGGTCATCTAAGAGACTCTGGACATCCGGGAGGGGGTACTTATCCTTGACTGTGATCTCATTGATCTGTCTGTAGTCAATGACTAGACGCAACTCCTTGGGATTACTCGGCTTGGGGACCATCAGCACGGGGCAGCCCCACGGAGAGGCCGAGGGTCGTATGTACCCTTTGGCTAAGAGCTCATCTAGCTGTTGCCGGAGTTGCCGCAACTCCTCCTGCGACAACTTGTACCCTCGCCGGTGCAAGGCGTTCCCACTCCAATCTGGCCTGAGCCGGATGCCGGACTTGAATTCCCTTGACTGGACTGATTCCGGCAGCTCTGTGCAAATGACATCTGCGAACTCCTTTTCCAGGTCCCTAAGCTGCTGCCAGATTTCCGGCGACACCGTCTCGTCTATCTCGTCCTCCGGCGGTTCCGGGGAGGCCTGAGCAGTCTGTGGGGCTGGCGGCGAGGTAGTGCTTGGCGGGACGGCCGGTACCGGCGGGTCTGTGGTCTGCGGAGCTGGCGGCGGGGTAGTGTCTGGCGGCACGACTGGTGCCGAGGCTCGCGACTTCTGACTCTGAGGGCTCGGGACGGTGGGGACTTTTGGTCCCGGCGGCTGCCCGGCGGAGGGGCCACTTTCAGCACCAGGCTGACCGACTGCTGCGACCTGGTCACGCCAACGCACTCGCTTACGCCGTGCTCGGGGTCGTCGCTCCGCGACCAGACCCCGGCCCTGCCGGAGCGCCGCGGCTGCCTGAGCGTGCCAGGTGGGTGGCTTCCCGGCCGCGTGATCCTCTATCGCCTGTCTACGCACCGCTGGCGGAAGCAACGCAAATGCTCCGTTCGCCTCCTGTTTGTTTGCTAGCGAAAAAGCTGAGAGGGTCAGGGTGATCCCCGGCCTTGTCGACCGTACTCGCAAATCCCTGTGGCCTAATATCCTCGACCACCGCCCCTACTCTCTGCAAATGACACGCTCCTTCCACGTCACTATAGCCGGACTCGGAACTGTCCGAGACCAACCCTCCCGGCCCCTCAGACTCCTCAGCGCCGTCCGGCACCGTTGCGCTGGGACGCACGCTGACCTCACTATCCTCGGACCCGGAGGAGGGTTCTGACGCTAGGCCTGCTACAACATCGTTGGGGGAATCTTCGTCGGAGTCTCCCCCCCCCTTGTTGCAGGCCAACGCGCCAAAAGTCCCATCGGGGCCAAGGTAGACGACGAAAGCTTGCTCCTCTCTGTTTCGGAGGGTCCGCAGGTCCCGGCGAGCTCGACGTTGGCTCAAAAGGACTCCCTGTACCAGTGTCATTGCCGTGTCCTTGGACCGACTGGGGTCCGGGGACCCCGGCGAACAGCCGGTGATGACGACCTCTTCCCTGCCCTTGGTGAACCGGACCGAACCCCAGTTCTTATAATCTAGCGTAACCGGGGAAAGGTTCGCCAGCCAAGGACCTCCCAGGATGACATCCACCTTGAGGTCGAGGGGCATTACCCGAAGCTCCACCTGCAGCTGGCCGTAAGACCCCTTCGACGTCTCAGCAAGGAGCTTGGGCCTGATGCAGGAATTAGCATCATATGTGGTGCCGTCAGCCACTCGAACCCGCATGGCTTGCTCGTGGCGCACCGGCTTGACGCCGGAGAGCTTCTGCAGTGTACTCTTTGCGATAATATTGGTGGATGCTCCCGAATCCACCAACACCTTGACTCTGACGCCCGCAATCCAGGCCCAAAACAGCAACAACGTCGGTGTGCGACTGTGCCTGTCGAAACTCCTCGGGCGCGCTCCCATCGAGGACACCGCTGCCAGGGACTCACACCAGCTCGGACTGATATCGCCGTCCTGCATTATGCAGTCCAGGCGGGTGACTGACGTTTCTGCGTCGGAGTCACAGTCCGGGAGGCAGTAAGTACATGCGTCCGCTAGCAGGCCGATGGCGACTGCTTTCTGGACTGCACTGCGCTCCGGGAAGTCTGGGGGGGACACCGCGACTTGGACTGACGCTGCAGCCAGTTTAGCCGCTATGTGCTTTCTGACTTGCTCGTCCCGGTGCATCAGCTCATTGTCTTGCTGAAGTTCCCTATTCTCCCTTTCCAACTCCTCCTTAACGAAGGCGTGGAAGTCCGCATGGCGTTCTGTTGAGGTAGAAGCCGGGTCCCTACCCTCCAACTCGTACCTGCGCTGCAATCGAGAGGTTCGAAGCGCCTTGTCTTCAGGAGTCAGCCATGGTCTGCGTTTCGGGCCCAAGGCCTGGCGAGCCCTGCTTCGGGTCAACCACGGCCGACTGGGCTTTGAAGTTCTCTCTGGTGGTGAGAGTTCTTCTCCCTCGGCAGGCTTGGGCTTGGCAACGCGAACGAACCGTCCGAACTCCTGATCCAAGATGGCTTTGCGTCGGCGATTGAACTCGCGCACCCTGACGAGCCGCTTCAAGCGCTTATCTAACTCTTCTCGATTCAGCTGGGGCTTACTAGTCGTGGGTCCAAGCTTCTGGCTCATCCGCCTTTGACCTGCCCTACAAAGCGCAAGGGACTTGACCGGTCGGACCTCTGACTCTTCCAGCTTTAGATACCTTTCTAGCGCCCTGATGGCGGAACGCAGGCGAGCACTTGGCTGCTGGGCCTGAAAGGCTTTCCTAACTCTGGGGGGTAAACGCTGAGCTCTGAACTTCCAGTGCCCGCGAACTCTCGCAACATCCGACCCCTGGTTCTCCAGGTGCTGTTGGTAGACTGCCCGTGGCTCAACTGTGTGGCTCGACCGGTTTTTATCCCGGGTGTCCGCACCGGTGATCCAACAGAGCAGCTCCCACGGCTCCTCGGGACGCGGAACTGAGGCGGTTGCTGGGGTTCTGGCGGACTTCCAGAAGTTTGCCTGCTCTCTTTGGACGCGCTGCTCGACCTGTTCCCGCTCAGGAGGCTCTGGGCTTCCCGTGCGGGTGGCGGCTAGCATGTCTAAACCTTCCTGCTCATACTTCTCGACTCGACTCTGGCTCTTGAGGTGGCGCCTGGCGCTGCCACTAAGGTGTCTCCCACACCTTCTCCACCTATCACGCAGCACCTGCATCGCTGTGGACGCCGGCGCGGGGCCCTTTTGTCCCCCTGACCCCGCAGTGACGGGGCCCGCGCCCTTTACTGCGGGGAGGACGCCCCGGGCTGGGGAGCGTCCTCCTGGACAAAATCCAAACCGATGGCAGCCAAAGCTTCCTCCACCGACTCGTCCCCTATCAACGCCAGGGTGTCCTCCAGGAGGCACTTGGCCCACTCCTTCGGGCGCTGGCTCGCCTGCGGACAGTCGCGGGCATAATGGTCCATGCTCTTGCACAGACGGCAGCCCTCGTACTCTGGGGAGCCGAGTCGTTGCCCTGTGGGTGTCGGAGCGCCAGCGGATGTCGCCATGGCTAGCAGCTCCTCCGTGACATCTACGTGGGCCAGCAGCTGGACCGAGCGGCTCGTCTTATCCTGGCTCTGCCTCAACTCCCGCTCAGCCTCTATGGCCCAGGTCAGGAGTTCGTGGCGGCCTTTACTGGCCGTCCGGCTCAGAGTCAGGACCGAGGAGCCTTTCCTCTCGGCTATAAGGAAGACCTTCCTCCTTATCTCCGGTATCAATCCCGTAAGGAATATCTCCAGCAGCTCCTCTTCCGGCACCGGAGAGGTGAGCTCGTGGGCAGCCAGCATGCTCACGATGTCGTGAGCAAGGTGCACCCCGTCCCAGAACTCGCGGACCGTGCGAGTCTGTCTGTCCTGACTTTGGCGCACGCGACGCAGGAACGGACCGATCGACGCCATTTCCCCCTTGTCGGGCATTACCAGCTGCGCCAAGGGGACCACTATGACGTCCAGGGTGAGGTTCTTACCCTCCCGAGCCTCCGTCAACACCAAAGAAAGCTCGCGGTACTCGGAGCTGAGTGCGCCGAAGCAGTGTCTGGCCACTTCTGACAGCAGGGAGTGGTCCGACAACACCTTTTCCTCACCCCCGCTCTCCAGACGCGCCATTCCCATGGCGTAGCGCACCGGCTCCAGTTCCCGAACCTCCCTGATCTGCCGAACAAATCGGAGGAGCCGACCAAAGACGTGGGACGACCCCTCCACCTCTGTGTGGTATTTGTCCACTGCCTTCTCCATGGCTCTGAGGGCCTCCTTGAGAGCGTGCTGCTCGTCCTTACGACTGTAATGGCTTCGGGGCTCCCTGTAACGAGAGGAAGACGAGAAGGTGAACTGGCTGTCGCCATCCCCGTCCTCGCCATCGCCGCCAGGGTCCTCGCCCGGACTCCCCGGGCCTCCCGGCCCTCCAGGGTCACCGCTCCCCGAGCCTCCAGGACCACCATGACTGCTGGCACCGGGCATCTCCGAAAGCTCGTTTGGCTCCGAGTGCTCCAGTTGAGGGACCATCCCCCCCCGTCTTCCGGTGTGTCTGCCGCCGTAGCAAGCGGAGGTGGCATCACAGCCGGAAAGTGGTCGAAAGCACCGGGCCACACGTCCGCGGCGCAAAACCCACACACCGGCAGGTACACCTTTTTCAGGAACGCTACCACACTTTTCTTAGCGCTTGCCTGACACGCCCACATACGCACCGGGCTCTCCTCGTGCCCGCACCCACAGCGAGCGCAGCTCTCTGCGACGGACGCCAAGGCTGTCGTGAGACTGTGAATCACCTGGGCCCCGAGGACCCTGTCCTCGTCCGAGATTCTTGCCTTCAGGCATTGCCTGATCTGGTTGGTAGGGTGCAAGCACCCGGCGACCTGACCAAGGGAGCGATACCTACGAGCGGCGTCGTAAAACAGGCGCTGGGCCTCGATCCCCGGGTTGGCATAACCGACCACGTGTTTCCGGAGGGCGTCGCAGCGCTTGTATAGGAAGGGAAACAAAGTCCCATGAGT
Source organism: Cymbomonas tetramitiformis (assembly GCA_001247695.2). NCBI lineage: Eukaryota > Viridiplantae > Chlorophyta > Pyramimonadophyceae > Pyramimonadales > Pyramimonadaceae > Cymbomonas > Cymbomonas tetramitiformis. The sequence goes on from LGRX02012875.1 coordinate 69,660, forward strand.
GCGGCGGAAGCGATGTCACGCCCGCGCGTGACTCCTCCGGAGGGCTTTGAACGCCCCGGTTCTCGACGTCACAGGTGACGACGGAAGTCGGCTCTACCAGCTCATGTCCCTCTCGGGAGATGGGCGTCTCCTGAACCGGACTCGACGCTGCCGCTGAGGGCCCTCGAGCGTCTGACTCCACGGGCCCCGGGGGCGAAGCCTGAACCAGGGCGAGCCTTTGGACTTGTGACTCTATGACCGCCTGCAGCCTCTCCTCTAGCTGGGCCTCAGCTGCTGCTCGCCGCTCCTCAGCAGCTACCTGCTGAGCGACGCTCTCGTCGACAGCCAACTGCCTGGCAGTTTCCCGGGCCTCTGCGGCCAGCCGGTCTGCAGCCCAGCGCTCTTCGACAGTGCGTTGCTCGGAGGCCCTGCGTTCCTCGGCAGCGCGCTGATCGGAGATCCTGCGCTCCTCGGCAGCTCTTTGACTCTCTTGGAGTTGCCGAGACAGCTGTTCCAGGCGAGCCTCGGCAGCCGCCTCCCGAGCTTGCGACTCCTTCTGCCAGGCTTCCTTCAGCTCTTGCAGGTCCTGACTGTTCCTGCTCGAGGTGGACTCCGGGGACGACGACGTGTTCCCTGAGGAAGTCGGACCGGGGTGCGGGGCCGATGGTGCTCGACTGGGCTTCCGGGTGCGAGGCACCGGGCGACTGGGGCCGCTCGGCTTAGGCGCCTGAGTCCTGGGCCTCGGACGTTCCGCGGGATGCTCTTCCTCCGATGAGGACGAGAGGGGAGCAAACCGGTTCGACCAGTTCCCACCGGGGGCTGCGGAACTCGGAGGTGCTGCACCTGACTTCCTAAGACCCCTGTGTGACTTCCGGGTGCGGCCGCTCATTCTGACGGCCGCGACGACCGCTCTCCTTACCTCCTGGAGGTCCGCTCCTTGGCGTACCAGCTCCCCTGGTCTGCTGGCGTTGATGGCAAAGACAGAGAATCTACACCTCCCAAGGGAGTTGTGAGGGTCCTCGCGTTTTTGCTGCATCAACCCCCTGGACTCGGAGACTGACTGCTGGTGGATCTCCAGGCGATAAGCGCCGTCCTCGGAGAGCCCATAGTCCTTGAGCTGGAACCACATTAGCCCTGACAGCGGGTGGTCTTTCCCCAGGCGCTTTAGGCCTCGACGGATGTCCTGCCACATAGACTCCTGGTCGGAATCCGAGCAAGAGCTGACACCGGATGAGGTTCCCGCCTTCCTTACCGGACGGCGGGCACTCGTTCCCTGGGACGAGTCCGAGCTGACTGGGGTCGTCCTGGGGAGCCGGCGCCACTCGCGAAGACACCTCCTGCCCATCTGGGTCATCCGGTGTCTCCGGGCTCCAACCCACCAGGTGCTCCTCTCCTTGGCGAGCATCGTCTGCTGGTGCCATGCCATGAAGACAGCTCCAGCTTGACGTCTGCCTCTGCGCCACAGACCCTGTGTCTGGACGACATGCTGGCGCCATGCTGCGAAAGCGGACTCGACTCGGCGCCGACTGCCTTTGTCAAACAGGCCTTGAAGTTGGGCGACCTGTTGGGTGACGTCATTCCACGCTTGGAATGCCAGGCGCTGGAGCTCGCGCTGATGCGCTGACTGGTCCGTCCTGGCCTTCCATGCGACCCACGCAAGCCGCGCGGTTGCGCGCTGACGAGATGGCAGGGAGACTCTCGCACGTCGTTGCGCTGAATTCAGCGCCCAGGTGCTCCATTGACGGAGGGCCAATGCGAGCATGGATTGACGTCGCTCTCCTCGCCAAGCCGGATTGGGCCGGATGCGAGACTCGCGCCCCCGTGACTGGACGACGTCTAGCTGCTCTGGGCGCCGGACATCATCAGACTCCCCTTCTGCAGGGGGGCTCCAGTCACTGGCTCGGTAAATCTCAAAGCGCCCTGGGGCACTGATGAGATTCCCTTGCTCGCTCCCCACGAGGGAAGAGAGGGAGGACGCTGCCGGTCCCGACGTCGGTTCCTGACGGACGACCCTACTGCTCGCACTCTTGCTGGACGCAGGGAGTGGGGAGAAGGGAGCTGCCGAGGGGTTCAACCCCTTAGCAGAGCGGTCCGAGTCCGACCCGGAGCCGGCGCCTGCCGCCGGCGGTGCCGGAGCCTCGGGCGACGCACGCTTCCGGCGCGCCGGCTGCCGTAGCGCCGAGCTCAATGCGAGCTCGGACACTGGCTCAGCCCCACTGACTCTCGCTGGTGAAGGGGTTTTTGGTGGCGAGGCCCTGCATGAATTTGTCAATGCACTGACATCCTAAATCACTACATTGTATCGGAATCCCAGTTTTGAAAAATGCCTCTTCGACTTCATCTATTTCAGATAAGCAGATGAAGCATTCCTTCGCCTCCCAAGTGGTCTGCAACACACAGAATGCAACAAAAGGACCAAACGAAGCTCATTAGCCTAATGAGAAGTTTTTTCAATTGTAAAACAAGTGTATTTTCTACAATCAAATTTATTACCATATACAAAAGAATACGTTTATTCAACCCCTAAACTGCGGAAGGAATTTCGGGGTTTTGAAAATTTGGGTTTATTTACAATATCTTTGGCGTAAGTGTCCTGCCTCAACTTTTGAAAATGGTGTCGGAAAGGTCTTCTCAAGGCGAATCGCATGCAAACGTTGAAAATGCATGACATCTGATGCCGACGACGTGATTGTAAACTGAAAAATGTTGATGGATGTGCACATCGTTAACAATTTAAGCCCTGATATTGACCCTAGACCTCCGGGTATAATCTTACCGAGTGCTCAACATGCGGTTAGGGCTACGTATACTATTAGGGGTTTGTAACACTATGGCATATGTGCCCTAGATGTAACTCATTATGGTCAAGCTAAAATCGAGTGCGTGTCGGTAAATAGTAAGAACATCGTCGCAACATGGTTGCTCCCAAGTGCATGGCTGCATGCGGCTCGACAAGAGCTTTCCAAAACTGTCTTCAAAAGTGAATTTGGGTTATTTGTCGCCGAGAAAATCAGTTTTGAGTGTTTGATGAGCTAGCTCATCACGTAGCAGTTTAGGGGTTAACGATGTGGTCAATCATATTTAGGATTCCGTCCAATGTGGTCCATCCTTGTGTCTATATTTGGTCCAAGTTCCTGTAGTAAAGGACAAAGAACGCAAAACCGCTCATTAGGCTAATGAGACTTTTTGAGCAGTTCCGGTCAGTCCGACAACTTGTCGGACTGCTCCCTCCTCAACAGCGACAGCTCCCCGCCGCCCCGGAAGAGCAAGCACTCCAGCTCCGACTCCGACAGCAGCGGCCGCAGCAGTTCTAAACGACGCGGCAAACGACTTCGTCGCAGCAAGAGCCGCAAGGCGCGCAACCAGCAACGGCGACGAGAGGAGAGAGCACAAAAACAGCGAGGCGCGCCGGGGGGGCAGTATGACACCCAGTGGAACATGACGGTGCCCCCGGCGGTGGACTATAACTGTCTGGTGCACACAGGAGACGAGGAGAGGGGGACACCAGAAGGTTCCAGCAGCTTCTCCTGTCAGAGCTTCAGGAAAGGCTCTGGAACACGGGACGCTGCCCAGCCAAGGGGGACGTCATCGTCACGTCCCCGTGGCAGGGCACCCTGAGGGCGACCTTCACGGACCCGCTTCACGCAGCCATCGCTCTGGTGGACGAGAGGTGTGCCCCGGCGGTACCCTTAACGCCGCCCCCGTGGGGGTACGCAGACCGCTAGAAGCACGGAGCGGTGGGCATCCCCAAGGCCTGCGTAGCCGGGACGTACACAGGTGCCCGATGAGGCAGGACCGGGACTCGCTCCCGGCGGAGCAGACGGTCATCCTGCAGTCCATCGGGCTGGTAGGCCAGGGTGTTGCGGACGTAGCCAACAGCATCTCGGCAGGGGTGGTGCTCGAGGGAGGAGCTCGCAACATAGTCTACATCGGCAAAGGCAGACCGCACTGGGAAGAGGCCAGGGCGGTCGCACTGGACGTTGCCATAGTCGTCTTTTCGAGGGCAGACGAGGCGGATAAGGCACTGCGATTAGGACTTCCGTACGTGTTCTATGGGCACCCCGTCATGGTGCACAGGTACTCCTCCACTGCGGACATTACCAAGTTCCAGGAGTGGGAACTCTGTAACAAACGCCGGCTTCTCGTGGTACCGAAGCCGGGGTTGTCCAGCTGGTGACACGCGTGACAGGCGTGACAGGCGTGACATACCTCGCGCTTGATGACTGCTCGGAGATAGCAGATGTGGGGAAGAAGGCTTGGTCATCATGGTATGACATTGTTGAGATAAGAAGAATGTTTCTGGAAGAAATGACGTTTAGGATGCTGCCACTGACGTGTCAGCCAGAAGATGGGGAATGGTAACATCATCAAAGCTGGCAGAGAATAGTGGCATTCTATTGGTAGATGAAGATTTTAGAGCGGAAGCTTGTTACAGTTTTACAGATGTAATAGTGACGTGAGAATAAGTAGGCTCTGACCGCAGGTCAGGACTAGTGGACTCATTATTGTTTTGCCTTCGCAAGTGCTAGGTGGCTGTTCGCGTGCCGAGTGCTAGATTGCTAAAACAGCTCTGATCACAGTTTTGGACAATAATTCGTACTTTTGGTGGTTTTATTATCTTTTGGTGAATATTATGTACTGCTGGTTTTATCTTTTTTCAAAACAATAATGTCCTGTGCGGAGCGGCTTTTTATTTCGGGACGAATTCAGAAGTAAGAAGCTCTTTGGCGAGAAGTTTACAGCAGTCAAGGAGAGCAGATTCGGGAGATAGGTGACTCCAGGGACACCCTTGGTGTACTGGCGGATCCTTTTTCATTTGTTATTGTGCGGTGCTTGCATACGGGCAGACTCACAGCAGCGGCGACAGCGAATCAGCAGTTAATGACCAGCTTAATGAGTGGTTTCTTATCCTGCGGTTTCTCTAGCTTGGCCACCTTGTCTGACGGTGAATCCAGGGACACCCTTGGTGTACTGGCCTACCTTAAGCGGGTGTGCCACTAGAAGGTAATTAGCAGCGGCATCAGCGTGGAATACAGCGAGCGGATTGACTCTGTATATTATGAACACAGTGAAGACTGCTCTGGCAACAGTATCTAGTGAATCCAGGGGTACAGCCTGTAGTTCCAGTGAAGAATGTCCTCGGTGCATGTTGCTTGCCACTTAGGAAGAATATCCACTGTCACCACTTCGCAGCCGTCGAATTGCCGTTGGAACTGCTGTTCTACAGACCCACTCCCACAGAAGAGGACCAGGATCCTCACAGGATGTTGCACCGTCGTGAGATGCGGCTGGTAGACCTGACTGGCACCCCTACTGTAAACCTTCGGGGTGGGGGCTCTCATTGCCATGAGCTGAGCCCGCTGCTCCTGCTGCTGGCCGTGCGTCTCCCTACGCCTCTTTTCTGGGGCTTTCCTCTGCTTCTCCTCATCGGCCTCGAAGGCTCTCAAAGGCTCCAGCCTGCCTCCCTTGCCCTCCAGGTCCTCTCTGGTTCGCCACTGACTGTGACTGTGTGGCAATCCTTTCCACTTGGTCAACCACTCCTGCACTGACCCGCCGGTCTTCCCGCCTAGCTTCCTGAAGCGTGTGCGGATGATGCGCTCTACCTCGCGCTCTCTTTGCCCTTCTACCATTACTGGTGGCGGTACCATCTCCTCTCGTCTGCTGACAAAGTGATTTGCACCTGACTGTACTGGGCTGAGCCTGTCTGCGGTGAATGTGTCATGTACCTTCCAGTGCACGGGCAACTCCAGTCTGTATGCTGACGGGCTCCTCGGTCCTGCACTGGCAACTCCTGCTGCCGGTCGCTGTACAAACATTCTACCACTCGCAGAGGTCCGTGCCGCAATTTGCGCAACTTGGGCTTCAGGCCCCTGTCACCTGGCAACGTCAAGTGTTGTCCATCCACCCACACCTGATCATTCACCTTATACTGCTGGAGCCGGTGCCGTGCATCAAACTGCTCCATCATGCGCTGCTGAGCCATTTGCAAACCCACTCGTGCCGCCTGCAGCTGCTGCGCGAACTGCTTGGCCAACTGATGTGCTGTGCCTTGCTTGTCCGCTGCCGTGCGACCTCCCTTTCTCCTCTTTGCGCCTCCCTCCAGTGCCGCGTCCATGAAGAGGTCCAGCTGGGTTGCGGGCGCGTGTCCGTACACCAGCTCGAATGGTGAGAACCCTGTTACTGCTGACTTGGAGTCATTGATGGCGTACTCCACTGGAGCCACCCACAGGTCCCAGTCCTCCTGGTTCTCCGCTACATAGCAACGCAGCATGCGCTCCACGGTGTGGTTACTACGCTCAGCCTGGCCATCACTCTGCGGGTGATAAGGGGTGGTGCTGGCTACCTTTACGCCCATCAATCGCATGAACTCCTGTGTCAGGGCATCTCGAAAGCGCGGATCCCGGTCGCACACAATCTTCATCGGGGCCCCGTGCAGTCGCCACACTGCATCCATGAACATTCTGATCACCCCCTCTGCTGAACTATCGTTATACGTCATCGGGACCACGTGCACCATCTTACTCAGTTTACATGTAAACGTGGCGAAAGCATTCACACCTCTCTCTGTCGTGGGGAGACCAGTGACGAAGTCTATGCTCACCACTTCCCACAACCGGCTGGGCACAGTGTGGGGCTGCAACAAGCCTGCTGGGTATCCTTGGCGCGGCTGGGTTTGCTGACAGGTTACGCAAGTCTTCACCCATTCAGCTACGTCCAGGTCCATTCGCGGCCACCAGAATCGCCGTCTGACTCTGTCCAAGGTTTTGTCCCTCCCTGTATGACCTGCTGCAGGTGCTTCGTGAGCTTCCCTCAAGACCAGCTCTCTCAGAGGGGAGTCGGGGGCTAACACCACCTGATAGCGTCCTTCCGCCACTCTCCAGATGATGTTACTTACCAGCCGAAAATGCTCGGTGCGGTGGTGCGGTGTGGCCAGTAATTCCTGCTTCAGGGCTGATAGGTACTCACTGCGCCTGTGTTCTGCTCGTAAGGCACGCAGAAACATTCCCGGTTCCACCACACCTGCCTGGTCCCTGATCTTTGCTGCGGCTCCCTTGAGAGTCACTGCTGGTGATGCCGAAGGTCTTTCTCTCGGAGCTGTGATCTCGTCGAAGTGCTTACGCTGTGGTTTGGCCAATACCACCAAGACGGGCCATGGGATGGGCAACTCCTGTAAGGCTGTACGGTGCCCCCTCTCTTCACCAGGTGAGATGAACATTCGATTGGGCTCACCTTGCTCGTATACGCGAGGTATGGTCTCCACGATCTCCATGCCATATTCTCGCAGCAAGGGCCGCCAGTCAGCCTGCGGGAAGTCAGGCAGCAGGAACAGCGCAGCTGTGCTCTGGGGGGCGTGCCGGGCCTCTGAAGCGTAGTGCCTTAGGATGTCTGCAATACTCACCTTGGAATCCGAGAAGGGTGGGTTACACCACACCACACGACCCCTCCACTGTTCCTTCAGGCAGTCTGTCCAGAACGTGTCCACCTGCCGGTTCTGCCCCATGAGGTCGCAGCATGCATCCACCTGGAACCGGCCGCCCAACACTTGCGCGTACTTGGCTTGTAGTCGACGGAACTCGGACGGAATTAGCTTCCAGTCCTGATTATCTACCAGGGGTTCCCCAGGTTGCATCCTTGGCGTGGACTGCTGCCGCTCCGTTGTTGGTTGCTGCTTCTCCGCTGGCTGCTGCTCCTTCTGAGCTCGTGTCTGGACTCCCGCCATTGCTGGTAGTGCAGCCATCCTTTCCACTGTGACCATAGCGTCCAGCCATAAGTCCGGTGTTTCCGCCCACCAGAGACCGTTCAGCTGATGAGTTAGCTTACCGGTTACTTTGGGCACACTGACCGGTGGGTACTCATCTTCCTCCTCATCCGACGAGCTGAGCTCCAAGTCCAAAGGTGAAGTGGGATCCTCCTCCTTTACAACCTTCTTCAGGCCAGCCACCACGTTCTCCTCTTCCTCTGGTTTCCCTTTAGCTCCCGCTGCTCTTCTGCCCTCCTCTGCAGATACTGGCTGGTCGGTGCTTGGGTCCACATACCCTGCTTCCTTAAGCCCTCGTCTCGCGCCGTCGCCTGCACATAGTCCGGTCGCCGTGAGGCAGCGTCCGGTACCACCAGTGTGCGTCCTGGCACGTACTCCGTTGCATGGACTCCTACTTCCACCAGATCTTCATACCACCTGGCCTGTCGTCGGCTGAGCTCACGTCCAGGTGCAAACAGCCACTTCAGTGGGGCATGGTCCCCCATCAGCCTAAACTCCGTGAAGATCAAGTAGTGTCTCCACGTCTGTGTAGTGCAGTGGTGAATCGCGGCCAGCTCTCGCTCATCCGCGTGGTAGTTCTGCTCGGCTGAAAGGGGCAGTGCCGGGAAGTCCTCTGCGGAGACACTGGAATTTGGTAATACAAAATCCACGTGTTGAAATGCTGACGCCGGCTGAGTCGGATTCTCGCCAGAGCCTCCGGCGCTCAGGACAGGTGAGGGATTCTGGCCGCAGGCCGCTGGGACTGCGCTTGCTTGGGCGGCTGGGGCCGCACCTGCATTGCCCGCTGAAGCAACGCTTGCTGGCTGTTCCGGCGTTGAAGATGAGGACACCGTGGCAGTCGTGTTAGAAGACGATTGACCAGTCGCAGCAGAACTGACGATGGCTCTACTGCGCTGAATCAGTAGTTCAGTGCGCTCCGATAACCTCCTGGTCCGTTCTGCGCGCCCTCGCTGGCTACTGCCAGTCCTCCCAGCGTCGTCGTCGAGCCAGTCAGCGTGCTCGCGGAAATTTCGCCAGAGCCTCCGGCGCACAGGGTCGATGTGGAGACCCTATCCCCCACCGTTGGGCAAGAAACCGCAGCTGCGCCTCCAGATGCTGGCGACGCCGAAATTTCGCCAGGGCCTCCGGCGCACAGGGTCGATGTGGGGGCCCGATTCCCCACTTTCGGGTAAGCGACCACAGCTGCATCTTCAGATACCGGTGACGTTGAAATTTCGCCAGGGCCTCCGGCGCACAGGGTCGATGTGGGGACCCTATCCCCCACCGTTGGGCAAGTGACCACAGCTGCATCTTCAGATACCGGTGACGTTGAAATTTCGCCAGAGCCTCCGGCGTACAGGGTCGATGTGGGGGCCCGATTCCCCACTTTCGGGTAAGTGGTCGCAGAGACTGACTGTGCTGCCAAAGCCGCCATATTCATTCTTTCCAGCTCCTGCAACTTAGTGGCAACAGGAGTGAAAACAGGGGAATGAACAGGGGTCACCAGTGCTGGAATATCCCCTACAGGCTCACTGGGCAATGTACCCGGTGGTACTGGGCTCACTGGTACTTGCACAACTTCTCCCCCCCCTGCCGAGGGGTTAATTCCTGCACTGGCAACGTTCACCAAAGGTGTCACAGCAGGTGGTTGCTGCACAGCTGCTTCTGCCGCCGCCGGAACAGGACAGGACAGGGCCCAATTCGTCGCTACCGACGCTGCTGGGTACGGGGAAAGCTCGGGCACTGGCAAATTCGGTACCGCGGGAGACAACATACCCGGTGAAGGGTACCCCATTGGCACACCGTACGCGGCTGCCGGCAACGGGGTGTCCTGTGGCCACAAAGCACGTGGCGGCAGCTGGTACTGTTGACCATACTGCTGCTGCTGCAGGAAAATTTGCTGCTGAAAGTTCCGCTGCTGAGCCAAATCTTCACGGGGCTGCTGCTGCAGCCAGAATTGACCGGCCGGCGTTGAGATAATTGGACTGCCGTTGGAATTACGCTCGTCGTACCCACTGCGGGGGCCAGGAAAACTGTACGAACTCTGCGGAAGTTGTGGCGGCGCCGTCATAAAATTACGCTGCGGCAGATCTTGCAAAAATCCGTACACGGAATTCCCGTCAAGCTGTTGCGTTGCGCTGACATACGAGAGCCCAGGTTGCGTATGCGCAGCCGATTGCGGAAAGGGCCAGCCCGGTTGGGAAACACTCCTGGGGTCGATTGATTCGGAGTAATTCGCCGCTGAAAAGAACGGCGATTGCCCCGCGGAAGTCGCTACAGCTGCGTGCTGCGGAATTCCATGCTGAGAGTCCATGACTGCGTTGTGACGCGAACGCACGTTAACGGCAGTGAGCTCACACGGTACGGGCGATAAAATTCTGCCGATTGAACACTCATCGCTGCTAATTTGCGGACTTGCGACTACGTTTACGCGACGATTTTCTTCGATCTGGGACTCGTTGGCACTAAAAATTCTACTTGGAATTGCCGGGGGCAACGCGGGGTTCAGTCCGCTTGACCGCCCGGTCATTTTAGATTTTCCCGATCTTTGTGGGCGACTACCCTACGAATTTTACAGAGATATTTGGGTTTGGGACCTTCATTGACCTTTGACCTTCACGCTATGGCGGATTCAGACGCGGATGCCTTTACTGGCACACCTGTACCGCCTGAGATTGATGCGAAAAGGGCTCTCACCTTTTCTTCTGGTCCAGAAGTGCCTTTCCCTTCTACTCCAGCGGCAGGCATTCCAGAGGGGCTCACAACGCCTGAGAGGGATGCTAGGGCGTTTGTAGTTGATTGCAAAGAGCTCTTACGAAATCCTGGCAAGCAGGCGGAGAGCGTGCTTCAGATTCGAGAACGTTGCAGGCACGCCAAGCAGAAGACCGCAGACTGGTATTTCGATTACGACACCACCAAGGGTCAAGTCGCTCGTGAGCATGAGCTCGCGCGATTCACTCAATCCCTTGTGACTGTTTTGACAGACCACAACCCTCTCTTTGCCACGGTATTCGACTTGACCGGCATCTTTGCTCCTGTCCTGCCGGAGGCCTCTAGATTACTTTTCCGCATTTACGAGGTGCTTCTGAGGGGTAGTGCGCAGCGTGTTCTGGAGGACTCAGCCGGCGTTTCCTCTTCAGATGGACGCAGGGTCTTCCTGGTGCTGTGTGCCGCACCATCGCTCGCAGGAGGTAGGCATTGGTTTCGCATTCTTACCTCTTAGGCAGCACGCCCATTATCGCGATGCTGGCTGGGGTTGATCCCAAGCCCTTCACTGCGGAGTTTATACGGCATTATACCGCAGCTTCTAGCTAGAGAGACAGTGTGTGGGCTGGGTGCTGAGGACATCTGGGGTGCGGGCTTTGCAATTGACTTGCTTGCGAGGCGCATGTGCCCCGTCTTCTACAAGGACCTCCTTGTTAAGTATGACGAAACAACCGATGAAAGGAAGAAGAAGCGGGCTCTCGGGCTCGTGATGTTCACATTGGAGGTGGACTCTTTTCACCAGCAGCAATCCGAAGCTGGTGCCCTTCTGAAGCAAAAGAAAAAGGAGGATGCGGCAGCAACACTCGCGGCTTCTATTATCTCTGGGGAGTCCCTCACCCCTGCTACCCTTGCTCAGCTCGGAGTTTCTCGGCGGCATGTTGAGCAGCTACAGGGGGGCAGAGGGCACTCGGCGCGAGCTCGTGATGATGGGCAGAGCGGTGTGCGGGACCGTGGCGGGGGCGGCAGACAGGCTCAGACCCCTACGCACACCACCCCCCGACATGGCCTTGGCCCCTCTCAGCCCGGTAAGGGCAAGGGGGGCAGGGGTAAGCGGACCCCGGCAGCTGGCTATCGGCTGGGGTCACACCGCTTGCCCACTCCAGCTCAGACTCCGCACACTGGTGGACGTGGGCGGGGCTCTGGTGGTGCTGAGGCTCTGCGGGTGACTCGTGACTCACCACAGGGCAAACACACGGTGGAGTGTTGGGGCTGCGGCGGCCCTCACTTCCTCCGTGACTGCCCGAAGGAGGGCCGCAAGCCCAAAGCCGCAGCCTACATGAGTGACGGCACGGAAGTGTCACTCCTGTTATCAACTCTGGACGAGATCTATGCGGCAGAGGACGACCACTCGTACGGTGCTCTCGTTGCCAGCCACTCCCTCACCCTTGCAGACGAGGCTGACCCCTGTGATGCCGCTCTCTCAGCGGTTATTCTTGACGATGATTATTCTGCTCTATCTGGAGGTTGGCCTCTGGTATGGCTGTGGGCAGTCAGAGACCGCCTACACGGCTGCGGTGGCCCGCTACCGTACAGTAATCACTCATCTTTAAGAAAACCCGCCGATAAGAAACCAGCCAGCTTTTCAGGGGGGTACGCAAGTTGGTGAGAATCGCTGACTGGTTTTTTTGAGCTATGAAATAGTCGAAAATAAGAAATATGGGTGCTGGCGCCGCAGGCGGAAATTTTTGAAAATGTCGCCTTTTTAAGGGTTTATCATTGGACTTTTAAGAAAATTGCTGGCTGATTGAAAGAAAATTCCTTGCTAATTCTTACCGATTCCATAGCAGGGAAGATATCTTACCCCGATTGGCCGGCCCCGGGCCGAACTGAGTCGCCAAAATGAGGCCCGGGCCGAAGAGGGGCCGAAAGAGAAATTGCTTTGGGGCCGAACCAATTTGGCGCAAACTTCTAAAATTTTGATGAAAATTTTGCGATTTTCGCATTTTCCCATACTTAAGAATAAAATTTTCGCGCCTGCGGCGGCCATTTTGTAGTTTGGACCGGGCGAACCGAAGGCGGCCGGAAAGAAATTTTGATTTGAGGCCGTACCAGCTCAACGGAAGATATCTTCCCTGTTCCATAGGACGCTGGCGCTGGCGGGTGGGGGGGGGTACGCAAGTTGGTGAAATTAGCTGGCTGACCCCAAATCCCCGGTTTTCTTAAAGGTGAGTGATTACTGTATGGCAGATCAGGCAGGCACAGTAGAGGATGTTGCTGATGGCGGCAGTGAGGGCAGTCAGGAGGGGGACTCAGACGATGAGCAGGTTCCCTCACACCTCCACGTCTCCATGCCTGCTCACGTGACCCAGGCCCCGAGCCAGCTGGCGGTGAGCTATGCTGGTAATCAACCGTGCCCAGCTCCTGGGTACATGACAACAATTTGCCCGCCCACTGAAGAGTTCCCTGGTGGAGTGGAGCTTATCCCGGTGCGCCACCAGCCGTCGGCCCAGCCTCCGACCCCTCCGATACCCGGGCAGCATCAGCCTCAGCGGTACCCCCGAGGACCCGGTCAGGGCTCCTTCGGGTTGGGGCACTTGCACACTTTGACGGTGTTGTCATTGTTATGCATGGCAACGCTGCCGGCTGTGACGGCGGGCAGCTCAGTGTTTCAGGCGGCACCAGACTTGCAGCTCCGCAGCCTGCCTGGCTGTGGGTTGCTGGACTGCTGGTTGCCACTGGCGGTACTGCCCTCGCCGAGGACTGCAGACCGCCCACCGCTTGGCGGGATGCTGTCGCTCGGTGGTGCCCCAGGCTCCAACGACCGCCAATACCCAAACCACCACCGCCTCGTGACCCCGGTGAGCTTCGTCCCCGCCTGGGCTATTACTCGGTGCCGACCTCTGGGCGGCTTGTGCTTGCCCTCCTGGCACTCTCGGCGGTGATGCTCATGGTCTGGAGCTGCCTGTACATGCCGTCAGTCAGTCAGTCAGTCAGTCAGTCAGTCAGTCAGTCAGTCAGCCAGTCAGTCAGTCAGTCAGTCAGTCAGCCAGTCAGCCCGCGCCCTCTCTTGGGGCCGCCGCGGGCGGCATGGCTGTCCAGTTTATACTTATTACGGCTGCTGGTCTGGCTCCCGGTGATACCGGGTTTTCTGGACCTTCTGGGTATCAGTCTGGCTTGTATGCGTCCCTGGATGTTATTGTACCGTCTGGTCAGTCTGGATCTCTGGTTACTGTACGGTACCCTCTGGTCCCGAGTGGCTATAATACTGGTATTCTGGTCTTTGGGCCAGTATCATCAGACACCCTGCATATCCCTGGCTCGTACCTGGAGCTCTGGCAGCTACAGCCCCGGGCCCTGTGAGGGCCGACGGGGGCATCGTGGTTGACTCGGGGGCTGCCTGTGGCATGCGTGGTGACCTCGGCTCGTGTACCGATGTGGACTATACCCGCACTGTGGCTTTCACTACCGCCACTTCGGGCTCCCATCGGACGGATGCTACAGTGACCTTCCACCTGTTCGGTGTTTGTGTCCAGGACGGCTCAATCGATCACTTCGTCATCCCCGGGGCCCACTACAAGAAGGGTGCCCGGACCTTGCTGTCAGTCAGGGCCATGCTGGCCCTGGACTTCGGCTCCCCCGATCTCCTTGCCCGCACCTACACCCACCTGCCTACTGGCCGTGTGTACACCATACTGGGCACTGCCATTGACTACCTGTGGGATGAGGTGCCGCCGAGCACGGCTAGTGCCCTGGCGGGACTGTGTCCCGTGTGCGCACTGGTGAGATCTGTGACTGGATGTGGGCACGGTCTGAGTATGCACAGTGGCGAAATTCTAATATATAGGCCACGGCATGCCCCGCACGCTCAAGTATGGGTATCAGGCCACGTGTCTGTCGCTTGGCGGGACCAGAAGTAACCATTTTACACATCTAACGAGGTTCTGAGGGTTGAATATGAGTTTTTGGCCAGTTCGTGAAGCAATTTTGCAAAATTTGACTCGTTTTCGTGGGGTAGTTTGGGAGACTTCAGCAAGGCAAAGCAGGGTTCGTAATCACAATTTTATTGTTGAGCAGGATTTCACTAAAGTGGTAAATATCAAGAATTTTTATTTCAGAAATTTATCTAATACCCTCATAGTTTACGGTGTTCCAACACACTCGGCTGGCCCATTTCATGGAAGCAACTACTAATGCTGCGGCAAAAACTAGAAACCTAGCTCTTCATCCTTTGGGACCTTCCCGCTTACACGTTCCCACCTTAACCATGAACCTAACCTGTGAGCTATCTGTGCGTACTAACTCGTTGCCATGCGGTCTTCTTCATCATTCTCGGAAAGTCAATGCCCCCGAGAGGATCTTCTCTTCATTCGTCAAGGTCACGTCCGGGTGCAGGGGAAGGTCGGTAGGCTTGCCCGCGATCTTCATGAATTTCGCTGGCACGCGAGTGCAGCAGGCAAACTTCAAGCAGAATTGAAACTTTGTCTCAACCCAAACTTCATTCACCAGGCGTTTGCCCATTACCGCAACGCGTGGCGCACGTGCCCCCAAAACAGGCTGTTCCACTTTCTTCCCGGTCTCCCGCGCCAAAGTTTTTTGAGTGGCACATCCTTGTTGACAAAACTTTGCCGCACAAGTTGCCTGGCGTCCAGAACCAGGGAGTACCATCCACTGACCTTGTTTCAGTCCGTTGCCATTTGCCTGAACCGTGGGTGTCGGGGTAATCTGGACCGCCGCCATTTCCTTCAAAAGGTACTGGACTTCGTTCACAGTGAAACCCGACTGCAGGTAAACCCAGTTTCCAGGTGTGAACTTGGCTTCCTTCAACACGCAACACATGTGCACGCACCAATGCACTGCGGTTCCTCGGCCACGTCTTGTCATCAACGTTTGCCAAGTCTTGCAGCTACAAGAGATGCGTTGTCTTGCCACTTGTTGCTCGTTACGTTCTCCGAAGAATACCTCCGTGGACGCGTCGATGTAGCCGAACACAACTTGATGTGCAACTTCTTTCTTCCCATCAACGGCCACGGTGAAACTGCGATCAAGAATGCCGTTGACAACATTTCGCCTTGAGAGCCTCGGAGTCGGGGCGCCCACCTGCAAAATGTTACTTTACTATGAAATTAGGAGAACACGTTCCAAAAACAAAGAGTGGTTTTTCTAGGGTTTCTAGGGTTTTAGGGTGATTCACCTGTAACACGGTGCACTTTGTCTCCCCGAGAAACAGGCTGGCAAGCATCTTGGCATGCCATGGCGGTGTGGTCAATTGGTACATGACCTCCAATTGAGTCCCAACATTCAACCTCGCGCCAAGTCGCTCCGTAGAATGGTAGTGCACCTCACCGAGGAACTCGACAACGAGCTCTTTCTTCACACGCGCCGAAGTGAACCACTCCTTGTCCGCCGCGGTACTGTTGCGGTCCGAGTCCACCAACCATTCCCAAGCAGTGCCGTCTTCGTTTCGCTTGGCAGCAATGATCGCGGGTGCCGCATCAGTCAAGTCGACTTCCACGCGCCTTTTCTTTGGGAAATGGCGTTGCGTGTCCGGGCGATGGTTGCGGGAATCCAGATGGGAAGGGGTTGTTTTCAGGTACGCCTCCTGTAACTCATTCAGCGTGTCACGTGCGAAGTGACGACCTCGACGTGAAGCCTGTTCCAGTTCGCGTCTTTCTTGGTAAAGAGTTCCCGTGCGGCCATGCTCTCGTTGTTCATGTCCCCCCGCCAAGATGAATTGCAACTTGTACGACTGCTGGATGAAACTGACCGCCGTCACATGGAAGCACTCCGCCATGGTGACGAGTCCGCCGAACACTTTCTTCTCGCGTCCGATCAAAGGTTCCGTCAAGTTGGCACCCTTGTCAGAGAAGAAATGCAAGCAGCGCATTGCCTCTCGCTCGTAGAACGACACAAGCTGCATCAGGTTGTACTCCACGTCCTTCCTGGTTTGCTGCTCGATGAAAATGAACAAAGCCTTCCGACTTTCCATGATCGTCAAGGGCGAAAGGGCTTCAAGCCAATTGTTGGTCAATCGATTGTACTCGTCCTCCTCGAAGTCGTCCTCCAGCCATTTGCAGTGATTACCCACTGCCTTCACCACGTGCAAGTCGCAATCCTCTTCAATGCACTCGCCCTCCTCATTGGTCACGCGGGTCTTCCTGCGTTGGTCGAGTGGCAGGTGCTTGTTGTAGTGTAACCGGAGTCCTGCCCAGCCACCTCCACCACTGTCCCGCACGTACCGTCGGGCACGAAGGCTTGGTTTTCCTTTCGGAAATTCCTTGGCCAATAGCTCCTTGCTATAGATCTCGCCGTTCACATCTTCCTTGCACTTCAAGGCCAACGTGTAGTCGATGCCTTCCCACATTTTTGCTTCGTCTTCGCCTCGCTCGCCTCGGGGCAATGGGAAAGTCGCCAGCTTCACGATGCCCAAGGAAGGAAAGACAGCACACACCTGTCACACAATAAAATTAGCCTAAGATTAACAAACTCACGACTCACACGTTACTACTTGGTTCGCAAACCCTCACCTGCTCAATGACTGAGGTCCTCACTAGGCTGTGTCCACCATCCGAGTAAGCCGGTGAAAGATTGAACGGGTTTGCCGATGCGTCTGTCCATCAGCAACATGATCTCCGCAGGAGACCAAGGCAAATCGATGGGAGACATGAAGTATTTCAGCGGATGTCGATCAAAGTGGAACAAGCGGAAACCCTTCGACTTGAGAATGCGATCAAGCTCTTCACATTCCTTTTCTGCGCTCTTGTTGATTTTATGGTCACCAAGCGCACGTTTCGCATTCAGTACAGCCGCATTCACCGCCCGGTTGTCTTGCACCTAATGCGAAACAACAGAAATAAACCAATTTCCTCATTAATGTTAAAAAGTAGAGAAATACGTAAAATTCAAAGCGCAACAAAAATAAATAACCAGTTTCCTAATTAATGTTAAAAAGTAAAGAAAGGTGTAAAATGCGAGGCATTCTAATAGAAAAGTACCAGTTTCCTCATTAATGTTAAGAAGTAAAGAAACGTGTAAAATGCGAGGCATTCTAATAGAAAAGTACCAGTTTCCACATTAATTTGAAAACCTTAAGAAACAGATAAAATGCTAAGCAAAACAAAAAGGAAAGAACTTGTACCTCAAGAGCGACATTGAACACATCTTCCAGTCCAACTTCATCGGAAGAGAGCATCTTCTGAAACGCATGCATTGTCGCCGCATGTTTCAGTTTCTCCGTGGAAGCGTGGCCAAAAGCTGGAACGGCTTTCGCAATTGCTTCTCGCGTTTCCGTCGAAAGAATCGCCTTGCCTTTCTTGTTCGCGGGTGTACAAGTGTGCACACCCTTGTGCTCAAAGAATAGAAGTGTCCCAGAAAACTTATTCGAGGTCACACGTGCACAGATGCAGCGTGCTGAGCACGAAACAGCCTTAGTAGCTACTTGGCACTTCGGGCACATGGGACCAAAAACCTGGTTCGCGGAAAAAAATATCAGAAAACGTCACAAGAAAAATAAGGAAACTTGAGAATATTGCAGGAATGTGAAATAAACCAAAACCGAAAGTAGTTGTTTACCGTATTCCCAAGGTATTCCTCGTCTTTGCTTCCTGAGGTACGCTTCTTCACCCGTTTGACGAAGTGCTTACCACCGACTTGGAAGAAAACGCAGTCTTCTTCCTTGCAAACGTACTCGCCAAGGCAGTGTTGGGCACGTGCGGTGACGTTGCCTTTCCCGTATAACTCCGTTAACTGCTTCCAAGTGGTATTTCCAGGTTCAGACCAGCAGCGATTGGTAACGAAAAAGTCCAATTGCAACATTGGAACGCCTTTCCTTCCCCCTTCAAGTTCACCTTTAAAGTGCGTAGCAAAAAGAACATCCCCTGAAACGTCCAAGGGCACCTTGGAAGTCTTAACGACATCTGAAGGCCAGACCACCCCCTCTTCATCGGAAATAGGTGTGCTGTCGGTGTCTTCATCTGGTTCTGTTTTCTTCGTGCGACTTGCCTTCGAACTGACGGCTGTAATTCTGACATCCTCTTCAGAGTCCGAAGATGTTTTAGCTTTGACATTGGAGTCTTCCACCTCAAAATCTTCAATGAAAATCTGGTAAAGATGCTCAGGTTCTACTGGGTACAGGTCAGAGGTTTCGAAAATATCGTTAGTCTCCAAGTCCATCAGCGTGAAACATTGTTCATCGTTCAGACGAAATATTTTAGTAATTACGTCTGAAGCAACGTAGCCTTCTCCTTTTGCGTAGTAAACTGGAAGTTCAAATATTTTTTCTGTGCCATCGCTTTTATAAACAAAACTCACAAATTTTGACCCCATGACAGCACGTTACCCTACGGAGGCAACGCCTCCGAAAAACAGTTTGAAAAGAACAAACCCGCAAACAAAATGTATATTCGTTTTTTGACACTCGTTCGAAAATAAAGCGTGCCAGCCGGTATATTTCGCGATCGAATAATTTTTTTATTGTCTCGAATTTTTTTAAATAAATTTTCAATTCGAAACAGCGCGCGTACTGACCCGCAAAATTAACGAACCCACAGACGTGACAGGTCGGAGAAAGAAACTCGAGTTTGCTTATTTTCGAAAAGTACACGGCTTACATTTTATACAAACAAATTCAATAAATGTTACCAGTCTAAACAAACTATAATGTTCGCCTACGTCTCACATCTGCACCTGTTTTCTTTAATTTCGTCTTACATTTTGCTCTTAGTAGGCCAAAAGCACATTAATGAAGATCTTGCAGTTTTGTTACGGTTTTCTTGTTCATTCTTGTTATTTTTCACTGTTTTAGCATTAATGAGAAAACAGCCTGTTTTCTTTACTTTCGTCTTACATTTTGCCTTTTGTAGGACAAAAGCACATTAATCATGAACTTGCTGTTTTGTTACGTTTTTCTTGTTCAATCTTGTTATTTCTCACCTTTTTAGCATTAATGAGAAAACAGCCTGTTTTTTTTACTTTCGTCTTACATTTTGCCTTTTGAAGGCAAAAAGCACATTAATCATAAACTTGCTGTTTTGTTACGTTTTTCTTGTTCAATCTTGTTATTTCTCACCTTTTTAGCATTAATGAGAAAACAGCCTGTTTTCTTTAATTTCGTCTGACATTTTGCCTTTTGAAGGCAAAAAGCACATTAATCATAAACTTGCTGTTTTGTTACGTTTTTCTTGTTCAATCTTGTTATTTCTCACCTTTTTAGCATTAATGATAAAACAGCCTGTTTTCTTTACTTTCGTCTTACATTTTGCCTTTTGAAGGCAAAAAGCACATTAACGAAGATCTTGCAATTTTGTTTCGGTTTTCTTGTTCATTCTTGTTATTTCTCATTGTTTTAGCATTAATGAGAAAACAGCCTGTTTCCTTTACTTTCGTGTTACATTTTGCCTTTTGTAGGACAAAAGCACATTAATGAAGATCTTGCAGTTTTGTTTCTGATTTCGTGTCCATTCTTGTTATTTCTCACTGTTTCAGCATTAACCCCTATGGAGCGGATGGAATTTTTTGCCAAAAGCACTAGTTTCACAAATGCGCCGTTTTCACGGTATACGGTACCTTGGTAAGTGTGGGTGATTCGTTACATGTTCCATAACTCCTATAATTTGATTTTGATCTATAAAATACATGATCGCATCATATATACAACGATATGTCGGTGATATACAAGCCAAAAAACACGTTTTCCAGGAATCAAAAGTGTCGAAAATCAGTTCTCGCAACCGCTTATTCGAGTATTAGGTCGCCCCTCGACCATAAAACAATCGCCTTTACTAATGCCTTGAAAGTGGTAATGGTGGCTGTAGTTAAACGCACCAATACATCGAAATAGTCAAGCCATAAGGTGAAAAAAACACCAAAAAAACAACAAAAAAACATCATTTGTAAAATGTTTTCCGTACTTAAGGCCATATTGTGTGTTTTCGGGGGAAATCGACTGTTGGGAAAGTAAGTATTGCCCATATGAGGTGCATGGTCATTTTATATGATAGTGGTCACTGAACCAACAAATCCTTGTCGATAAATGGCATCTACACCTCGATTTCGCACACTTTAAGATACTTTTGACCCAATTTTCATGCCTAGAAATAAGCAACTTTGGGGATTTTACTACAACAAAATTGCCCTTGGGTGAGATATATATACTAAGTATATGCGTAGAATAGATTGTTGAGTATTAGATATACCTATTGCAACGGATGTGCGAAGCTTGTATGGCCGATTCCGACAAGTGATATCGGGATGAGAAATGAATCCAAGCTTAGAGTTTGAAGTGGTTGTACCGTATACGGTACAAACCGCTCCATAGGGGTTAATGAGAAAAGTGCATGTTTCCTTTACATTCGACTGACATTTCGCCTTTGAAAGTTTCTTGGAAGTGTCGTTAGTTCATGTTGTTTTTGTTGCAGGGTTAGTCCCGTCGATGCCTCCGAGGGTTCTTGCGATGCTGCAAGTTCCGACTCTTCAGAGGCATCGCGACCGCGCTTGCTTGTTGATGATTCATCCGATGAAGAGTCCGACGCATGCCAACCCTTGCCGAGGCTGGGTTGGTTCCAATGTTCCGATCCGAAGGTTGCGCGAAGGAGAATGAAGAATAAGTTAGATGCCGAACGTGCGGCCAAAAAACGAAAGTTGCAAGGACACGTTTGGATGTTAGATTGCCAGTGGTAACTTTACTTAGAGTACAAAAACATATTTTTTAAAAATATAATTTAGACTCTTGCTCGTGTTGTGCTGTTTTTGCTTTTGCAGTTACAAGTATATTCGCATTGATGGCCATGGCCGTCATGCTTTCTACACCGAGGCTTGGGCTAACGGATGCACACTTCGTCGTGCAAATGTTAAGCCCAAGGACAAGATGTTTGAAGTTCATGACGCAAACATCCTCGATGGGGATCTCACTAGCAACGAGATCACCACGTTGGCAGTGGCAAAGATCCACGTCAACGACAAGGGCGCGAAGGAGCGTACCTTTTTTCAAGAACTCAGCATGTTCAAGTAAGTGTCCTCTTAAAACTTCATAGTTTCACTCAAAATATTTCTGACCTTCAAAAAGCCTATTATTTTACGAGTACATATTTTACCTTCGAACTTGACCTTTATTTCAATACTATAAACTTCACCTAAACCAAAACACTGTTTTTTTTAGGTGGAACATCCTTGCTCAACAAAAGGCCAACAAAAAGAAGAAGGCCAAGTCCACCGAGCTCCTTGCTCTGTTCGAGAGCCCGGATTTCGACCAGAGGTTTTTCCAGCGACTCTTAAAGATTGTAGAGTACTTATCCGACAAGGAGGAGATCGAGGGAATCATCCGTACCTGCTGTAACACTCTTGGTAAAGGGTGCTGCTTGAATCTCGAGTCTTTGTACCTCAACAAAGAACTGGAAAGGCTCACCCTGCCATTGCAGCTGCAAGCTTTCAAGGAGTGCGAGCTTATATTGCCCTTTGTGGAGAACACGCCTTCGGGCGGCGTTCGGAAGATCTCTGACGCGGGCAAGCTGAAGGCCATTGACGCAAGTGTTGCGCGGCCTACGAGGATCATCACCTCCCCCCGCTCTTTCACTGATTGCTGCACAGTCCTTTGGATGAGAGCCCAAGTTGTTTTGCACATCGCAAACATGGGTGGGCAAGCAACGGACACCGAGAAAGCCACGCAATGGCTGGATAGCTTGCAGGCCGGGAAACAGGATGCTACTTTGCTTGGAGAGGTACGTTACTTGTGTGTTTTAGTTGTTGCTTTATATTTTTGCTTGGAGACATGGCGTTTACAGCATTCGGTTTTTCTTTCAGTACGATGGGGTGAAGGCACCTTCAGCTCCAAATGCCGGGCGCCTGTTGGGAAAGGAGGACATCTTTGTGAAGAAGGCCGTTAAGAAGTACATTGACTTCTGTCGTTGGAAAGAGAGAACCGAGGAGCGAACAGGGGGCACTTCCGAAGCAGGAGATGATGACGTTTCCCAAGGTGATGTTGAAGAAGAAGAGGAAGAAGGGGAAGGAGAAGAGGACGAAATTCATGAAGACGATTTCAACCTCACGGATGAAGAAGATGATGAGCGAGAAGCCCGTCTGGAGAGGCAAGAGAAGCGAAAGCTCGTCGAGCAGTTCGACGAGAGGGAGAGGAAGCTATCGAAGAAGGCCAAGAGAGACCCAACTTTCATCGAAGAAAAGTAAGTTTTTTGCCCACAATTCTTGAAGTACCTGTGACACCGGAAGACTGATTGAAGTAGTGCTTTTGTCACAGAGAAACAATGGATAAATTGGGTGCTGAACTGGAAGATGCCGAAGCCAAGGACAAGGAGGCGGCGGAAAAGCTTGCCAAGAAGAAGGAGGAGAAATTGCAAGAGCTGGAGGCGGAGAAAGCGGCACGGAAGATGGCCAAAGAGACCCAGCGGCGGGAAAGCATTGCATCGGAAGAAGTCATGGAAGAAGCGGAGCCTGACCAGCCGCTTGATTTGACAACGGCTAAAGAGCAATACGTGCTACAACCCCATGGAGGAGTGTTCCGAAATGGCCAGGAGATTGAGTGGGGGCCGTCCGTGGAAATTATGTCTTTCATTTCGGAACGGTGGACGTCCCTTGAATACGAGCAGAACTATTTCGTGCACGTCCTACTCCTGTCGACAGCTGACATCATCAAGGAGCATGGTGGCCAAAGGAGGAAGCGCGGTAAAGCGGGAGAACCGGAGAAGAGAATGTATTTTTGTTTGAGGAAGCACAAGCTGGCGGGCGCCGTGCAAGATCCCGTTGTTCTTACGTCGAAAGTAATGATTGGTGGAGGTAAGTTGCTTGATGTGTAGTGTACCTGTTTAATGATGCACTCTTACATTTACATCCCCTGTTGAAGACGAGACACCGGACTGAAACAGGTGTCCCCATGCTTACGTTGATCCTTGGAACGTACGAAGAGGTTGGCGCCACCTTGCACGCCACTCTGATGGAGGGTGTTGGAGTTGCCGCCATCATCACGGATGTGCCATGGGGAGATGAAAAGGAGACATCGTACAACACAAAGGTTGACTGGGGAGCAGCCATGCGCGCGGTGAGTGTGGTGTTTGATGCGAACAAGGATCTCGAGGAGGAGAACAAGAAACGGGATCTGGGAAAAGCTGATGGAGACACAATAATGTTCGCGATGGGTGACATCACGGCACTGAATGCAATCAACCAAGAAGCGGTGAAAACTAAGTTGAAGGTAAGATGGTCACTTTCTTTTCAGCTATATTTAAATGTGAATATTGGTTAACTTAGTGGAAGAAGCTTTTTGGTGTAGGTGTATAAAAATATGCCTGGATTTGTTAAGCTTGATGGGAACCGCATGACGGAGGTGAAAGGCAATACGCCTATTGCCTCTGGTCATCTGTACACGACACTGGCACGATATTTGAACAAGCCCAAGTTGGACTACAAGAAGCAAGTGGAGTTGAAGTCGGAAAAGTTGAAGGAGGAAACGGGCATCACCCATCTCACCAACTTCTATTGTGGCAACGTGCTTGGCCCATTTTCCATTCACGAGTGGGATGTGGCCGAGAGCCTGCTGGAGGCAAACATGACGAACCTCATTGAGGAGGGCAAGTGCAATTATACTCTGAGCAAAGCCTTGGGCATGTACACGGGTAAGCTCTGGAACGCGTTCGTTGAATACGGCAAGTCGTTTCAGGCCCTTCACTCGCAGAAAGTGTTCAAGCATTGCTGCTACACTACGGGATGCGTGGCATTGGACAAGATCTGCGAGGCCAACAAGGAAACGCTGGCCGTGGGACAGAAGTCCATTCCTTTGTGCGAGTACCTGGTGGAACGGTACACAAGTGCCATGGGACAGGTGGTGATGGATCCCTTCATGGGTTCCGGTAGTTGCGGAGTGGCGGCGATTCGGAAGGGAAGATGCTTCTACGGGTTTGAGCAGAAACAAACCAACTTTTTTGCAGCCCTGTTCCACCTCTCTCATGCTGTGCAGTCTTACGTGGACGGCACTAACGAGGATGAATACTCTCCACCGTAGGCCCCCTTGGGGAAGCTGGCTAGGTAGATGCAGATGTTCCGTTTAGTACGCACAGATAGCTCACAGGTTAGGTTCATGGTTAAGGTGGGAACGTGTAAGCGGGAAGGTCCCAAAGGATGAAGAGCTAGGTTTCTGGTTTTTGCCGCAGCATTAGTAGTTGCTTCCATGAAATGGGCCAGCCGAGTGTGTTGGAACAATGAACTTGAATGAACTTGATGTAATCTATGATTGTATTAGCCACCGACCGCCCTGCATCAAGAGTCTTGGTGCAGGCCTCGGGAAGAATTAGCAACGATGGGGAAAAAAAATCGGTTGCCTTTTCATGGTTGCACGCGTCATCCTGAAACTCATGAAAGCCAGCAGTCGAATTAAGGCATTTGTGCATCCCAAAAGGACAACCGTAATGACGCAACCTTCAAAGTGGAGTTCATAAAATTCCTCTCAAGTATGTCCAAAAACGACCAACTCGGGTCCTCGTTACCTCGTAACCTCGTTACTTGAGTTTGGTGCGAAGTAACCACCCGGAAGGGGGTAGAACTGCTCGACTAAGTTCGGGGGGGTAAATCGATCGATTTAAACGTCGTATCCGCGTGAGATAACTGCATGGGAGTTATAATCATAGCTCCGGCCTCTTTAGAACCCTGGACCAGCCAGGGTTAGTCAACCGAGGTCTTTCCACCGCCATACCCTAACTGCATGATGTAAATTGGTGAATCTCCCGTAGATTTGCGCGATGTCCTTGAAACGGGCTGCCAGAGTGAGTGATAACCTCGCTGGTAAGGTGCTGAAGACACCGTTGACGTTCTTTGACGTTGCGGAACGACCGGGCAAGTTCTTTCGAGGAGTCGTGAAGAAGAAGTGTTCACACAAGCCGGGGCATTGGGCAGTGCGCTATACTGATGGAACTGGATATAATCTGCCCGAGAGTAGCATTAAAACGTGGATATGCTCGTCTGCCGAAGTAAAAGATAACTCGTGGGCATACGAGCTAAGCGACGTTGATAGTTCGGCCTCCGCTAGTCAGGAAGTGGAAGACCCTTCCAGTGATAACACCCCTTCAGATGAGTCAGAAGTTGAGACAGATGCGCGTCACAATACTACGCAGGGGGCTGGCCCCTCACGCCCCGCTGCAAGGGCGAATAGTTCCGGGCATCGCAACTCTGGTTCCGTACCGGTTCTGCCGCTGCTGTCGACACCAAGCTGGAGTGGGATACTCAAAAGACGAAGGAGAGCGACCCAATTTCATTCACTGCAGCTACCGGTTTTGTGGAAGAGCCTCCCGCCGATGCTCCCATTTCGTATTTTTTTTGAGCTAGTGTGGTGGCTCTCAAAGCCTGGCACCTACGCTCCCCCCGCGACTCGTGCTGCAACTGGTCAGAAGTGGCGATCTCTCTGGGACTTTTTGTTACAGCAATCGGAGCTGTATGCAAGCCAAAAGAAAACGGGGAAGGTCGAGCTCACAAGCGCTATAATTATGATGATATTGTAAAAATCGCATAATTTTGCATAACTTTTGGTATTTTCATATCAAACGTCACGGCCCGCATCCATATATTCCATCGGCCCGCATGCGGCCCGGAGTGGTGAGCTACGGCCCCGGGCCGGCCCGCCACGGTAAGCGATATACCCTGTTTCAGTTCCGCCTTTACGGCTAACAACTTGGGCCGTATTGCCTATTACCCGCAGCTTAAGGTGGCTTAAGCCACCTTAACTTAAAGGGCTCATGGGGGCTTCTTCGGCGGTGCTTTCAAATTTTGCAGACCTGTGTCGTCAATCAAGATCTCGAGCTGCTCTTTCTGCAGTGTCTTATCAAAAGTTTGATCTGAGTTCATCTTGACCCTCAAAATCTCGGTTGAAGTAGGGTGGGTATTTCCCAATTTTCCTTAAGACGGCTTAAGCCACCTTAAACTAATTAGCTCACCGGGGGCTTCCTCTAAGACGCTTTCAAAATTTGGAGACCTATGTTGTCAAGATCTCGAGCTGCTCTTTCTGCAGTGTCTTGCCACAAGTTTGATCCGAGGTCATCTTGACCCTCAAAATCTCGGTTGAAGTAGCATGGGTATGCAAAAACCGGGAAAATCGCTCAAAATTTACTAAATGTTGCACCCTCTTGGATACTTCCCAAAATTGCTCACCGGGAACTTGGGCTCGCCTAATAGTGCACATAGTGTCTAAAAGAAGACAATGTCGCCGTCATTTTGAGCTAAAAAAATCTAGCTTCCGGTACCGATAGCTCCCGTAATAATTGAAAACGTTAAGGTGGCTTAAGCCACCCTAAATCGCTGTTAGGGTGGCTTAAGCCACGCGAAGGGTAATAGCCAGTATGTCCTCAATTCTCCAGCTTACGGTGGATTATGACACTCGGGGGGTTTACCTGTCACAGTCCAGGCAGATCCAGGAGCTCGTCACCAAATTCAAGCTCCCACAGAAAACTTATGACTCTCCGATGGACGTGAACCTGATTATTCAGAAGCCTGAGCACCCAGACACAGCCCTTATTACTCCATACCTGTCTCTGCTTGGCTCATTGCTCTGGATTGCCGGTGCACCCGTCCTGACATATACTACTGTACTCGGTCATCTATCTGGCTCAGTTCAGTTCCTGCCCTTCAGAGCAGTCCTAGGCGGCGCTACACAGGGTTGCACAGTATCTTCACCACACCCAGCACTACCGCATCATTTATGAGCACATTCGGGTGCCTCTGTCGGTGCTCACGGTGCAGGTGTACTCTGATGCTGACCATGCCCGTGACCGGGTCAACGGCTGTTTGTCTTCAGGGAAGAAGGCTTTCTTTTTTCGAAGCGGCCCGCATTTGATTTTTTTACTGGCCCACTTTCGGCCAGTCCGGCTAATCTTCAAATTTATTCGCAATCGCAAAAATTTAATTTTAACTATGGCAAGATCATAAAAATCGCACAATAAATTTCACGAAAATTTTCATAATCGGGACCCTTGAGAGACGGCCCTCCAACAATCGAGCGGCCCACAACCGGCCCGGGCTGACTTCAAACGGCCCCGGGCCGGCCTCTCACGGTAAGCCTTCTTCCCTGTTTGTCTTACACCGGAGGTGTCATCTTTGTGAACGGGCTCCTCCTACACTGGGTATGTACCCGCCAGACCGATGCTGAGATGTCTTCTACTGGATCTGAGTATGTTGCAGCTTCGAGTGTTGGGCAGCGGGCTATGTCCGTGCTACACATGCTGGTGGAGATGTTCGGGTCTATCAGAATAGCGCAGCAGGAGCCTGCATCGGCTTGTGCCACCGCCACCTCATACCCGGCATCAGACTCAGACTGGATGCAGCGGGCGGCTCGGTTCTTCGAGGACCACGCCCTGGGAGTCGGTCAGCATGGCCCTCCCTCCCCTCTGCTTCCTCGTGACACCCTACCTATACCGTCTGCGGAGAGCATATATGCATGCCCTACCGCATGCCGACTCTGTGCCCACAAATGGTACTGGATATGATCAGGGGCCGGTGCATTTCCATGCTACTCGGTCCCGTATGTACGAGGGTACAACACCCTTCATTCCCAAGGTGGAGCTGCCGGCGTGTGTCATGATCGACAACACGGCCTGCTCCTCTATCATCGGGAATGTCATGCTCTTGCCTAAATTCAAGCACGTAGTGGTCCGTTTTCACTGTGTGCGGGGCTGGGTTCGGGCGCGGGTTCTTGTCCCCGATCTACATCAATACACCACGGAATCTGGCTGACATCTTCACGAAACCCCTGGCTGGCTTCAAGGACAAGGTGCAGCAGATCATCAACATGATCTCCGACTACATGGACATCATCCGCCCACACCCCAGCGGTGTGGGTAATGCTTGAGGTATCTGGTTCTCTGACTGATTGAGCCACTGCTGCCACTAGGTGCTGCAATCACACACTAGTTAGGTCCTGGCCTCCCGATCTTGCCGCGAGGCATCCGGGGTCTGAGTGGTCTGCCCCCCTGCGGGTTTCAAAGCTGCTATGGCATGCCCGACCTCCCGAGGGACAGCACTTTGGCCGACCCATGCGGACTTGCCACGGTGATTTCGGGGAGTTTCCACGATCCGATGGGTCCTGGAGATGGACTGTTTCTAGAGTGTCTGCGGCAGCGGTGTGGCACAGCTGGCGGTCAGTTAGGGGTTTCTGGCCTGGACTTTGAAGGCTTCGTGGCCAGACATGACCCGTGACCTCATGGACTCCTTCGGACTTTCATTGACTACCTCTTTGACTGGTTGCTCTTCACCTCTGGATTCTGGGATATAGACACATATGTGCTCCGGATATCACAGGGCGGTATATGGTGCTTTGCCTTGCTGTATGAGTTAGTTAGAGCGTACTCTGCTTTCTCAGTTTTTACCGGCCATACATCATTCATTGTTACAGTGCTTTAGACTCTACTCATGTTTTGGGCCTCACCAACGGACGGTTTGTCTGGCTGGCAGGTTGTTAGTGATCCTCCTAGATTCACAACATACAATACTAGTCAGTAGCCACCTCTACCGAGGTGGTGTGCCGAGATACAGATATTCAATAGTCATAGACTATGACAGTATGGCCGA
Source organism: Cymbomonas tetramitiformis (assembly GCA_001247695.2). Lineage (NCBI taxonomy): Eukaryota > Viridiplantae > Chlorophyta > Pyramimonadophyceae > Pyramimonadales > Pyramimonadaceae > Cymbomonas > Cymbomonas tetramitiformis. The sequence goes on from LGRX02012875.1 coordinate 98,632, forward strand.
TGCTAGTAGTTACGGACTCTGCATGTGACACACTTCTCATAGTTCCGTAGACGTACTCACTGTACTCGAGACGTATCGACTTCGTACCTACAAACATTGTACATTGTATGACGGCCTAGAGACGAGGACTGAGCTTAGATAGCCAGCCCGTCAGTATATTCTGTTATCATATATGACTCGTGGCTTCGCACATTCCGACCGACTCTAGTGCTTCCTTTGTGTGCTGGATACATATATATATATATATCCTGCTAGGTTTCAACATCGCCTTCTCCGTCACCTTCCCTTGCCCGTCCCGCTCCGCGGGCGTAAAACCGCCGAGCGCCATCCCGAAGTTCAACATCTCAACCGCGCTCTGCAGATCCGCTGTCTCAAAGAAACGCACGCACCGGTCCAAAGCTGGTGCCACGGCGTCGCACTTCTTGTCCACACCATTACCCATCGCCAACATCCGCGCCACCAGTCGCAGGTCCCTATACACAGACTTCACCTCCACCTCCGATCTCGCGTTCATTGCTTCATTCGTTGCTGCCATCGCTGTTCTTACGTTTAAAAATTCTACGAGAACTTTGTAACTTTTTTAGTTGGTAGACTCGGAGCCCGAAAGTACTCGCAGAATGATGAAGTTTGTATTTCGCAAAGCTTTCAAAGCTTTCCGAAAGACCTTTCACACTCACAAACTCAGGTGATGGAGTGCAGGCCGTTCGATGCCTTGCACCTCCCGTCGTTTCAAGTGTCGCTCCACATCACTCTGTGATGTGTCCTATGTCAAAATGTCTTTCCATCTCCCCATCCTCTTCTACTTCCGTGACGTCACGGTGACCAGTCATGATGCAGGCATTCCATGCCGTCAGACTTTTGAGACTCTGTCTCACCCACCACGGTTCAGGTTGTCACAACGCGACCAATCAAAACTCAGGAAAGTCGTACTGCCGGATTCATCGGAACTCCGTCCCGAGGAAAATTCCCTAGTGAGCAAAAACCACAAAATTCTCAGAAAAAATCGTCGGGCCCTCGGCGGGCTCCGGCTCAATTTTCAGGGTCTCCCCCCGTACTTCGAAGATAATTACGAAATAAATTTCTCAATTATCCACACGAGTATGAGTGTGTCACACGGTACTGCACGTGACGTTGATCCCGGCGGGACTTCTGTAAATTTGAAAGAATGCCTCAAATACCTTTGTCCGATCCGCTCCCGTTGGGTAGGAATGGCGAGAAAAAGAGCGGAAAGTAAGTCGAAGCAGCAAGGCAGCACTCCAGCGTCAGATCGGAGCCTGAGTTGGAGAACCCATTTTTAAGGGTGGGCGGGCAGGGAAGAAAAATTGCGTTAGGAAACGGAGAAGAAAGACGCAGCAATCGTCAGCAGGTAGGAAAAGTGAAGTATTTTCACCAATTTCCGACTTAAGAGCGACACTCTGCGACACTTGGACTACGAAGCTGGAGGTGAACCGCCACTTCGCGATTCTCCATTTCCGCGATCCGAGGAGTGAGATCGGACGATCCGTCTCCTGAATGACGGTCATCACTGATGACGGAAGGAAAGTCGGCGATCAACAGTGATACTGTTGATCCTGCGGATTCCCCGTAAATCGGATGACCGCCCAGTCACCTTGTCCGATCCGCTCCCGTTGGGTAGGAATGGCGAGAAAAAGAGCGGAAAGTAAGGCGAAGCAACAAGGCACCACTCCAGCGTCGCCTCTCCGCCAACACTCACAACCCCCGCCTCTTGACGCCTTTTCACCCCAACTCTCAAACTCGAGCCAACAGAAATTAATAATCAAATTACTCATACAAATACCCGCACGAATGATTGTGCCGCATTCAGCTCCATGTATTCTTTCGTCGAGACTTTCTCTACCTGCCTTGAGGATGACATTCCCAAGACTTGCCACACTTTCATATAATGTTTAGCAATCCTCTCTGTTTTCCAATACGCCTGTCCCATAACCTGCTGCAGGTCGGCTCCTTCAAGGAAAAGTTCAATTGCTCCCGCTGTCCGAATGCTGAAGAATGTTTCCCCATTGAACAGCCCCGCTTTTTGCAACCAGCATTTGAGGTCTGAATTCATCTGCTTCCTGGAAATTGGACTATTTTCCACTTTGCCAGACCTGACTGGTCTGAACAAGAATCCTTGTGCAAGGTTCAGACCCAAAATTTTCATCACTTGGAGGTAGTCCTCCAACGCTGAGATGGGGCATTTAGATTTATCAGGGAGTCTTTTGATTCCGAAAACGTGTTCATCGCCCGAACGGAGTGTCTTCCCCCACTGGTAGTTGAAGAGAAAAACCGGAGTTATCGGGAAATCTTATGATCCCTTCCACCCTTGTGGCGCCCAGCTCCGCCGGTCTCTTCAGAGCGTATAAGTCCATCAGGATCATTGCCTTACATCTAAGAGTGATGAACAAAAGTATCCAATCTTGTGTCGAGGCAAAACCAGTTGCCTCTGCGTTCATGTGAATCACTAGCTTGTCGATCGTACAACTGAAAAGTGGTGTTGCCTGATTTGGGGTGATTCTTGCTTGCAACTGTTCGTTCCTGGTCATCGTTTCATAGACCTTAACCACTCTACCTGTGCACGGGTTGTCCGACCCACCCCTTCCGAAATCCTGGAAGGCACTAGAGAGTCTGCCGATAAGGGAATTCACCGAACTTGCGGCTTGCCTGACTGGGCAACTACATCTTCCCAGTTGAGGGCACGTGGCCGAATGTGCGTTAGTCTTACCGAACTGTTCCAAGTAAATAAGATACCATAAGATGTGTTGCGCTGTACACGAATCCAATGATTCTGGTGGGGTCATGCAAGCCAGGAATTCCCCGAGGGCCCGCAAATTTCGGAGTTTGGCCGATTGGTACACATCCCTGGCCCTTGCTTCCTGAAGCTCCTTCGTTCTTAGATGTATGGCGGCCCAGTCAGGGGATTTTCTCAACAGGCTCTTGCCACCACCCTGTTAACCTCAAAATTTTCCCCTTCCCCGAAAGTTACAGGCGTTCAACAATTTATTTTCCAAGGTAAACGGATTACTATGGGAGGCTATTAATATATCACATGAATTTTGTGTTTTTGGAATACGAAGTGTTTTTAAGAAAAATCGAATCTAAAAATCCAGACTGCCCACGGGAGTGGGCCTGCTTCTGACCATCTTCCATTTCTAAGTTGTTGGAAACAGACCTCTCCTGCTTCAGCGATTCTGAACTTTTGTTTGCACAGTTTATTGTACGCAGTCCACCAGAACCCATCTGGAGAGAAACCATCCCACTGTGGAGCAACCACAGAGGCTGACGCTTTCTGTTCTCTAAGATACATCAGGAACGGTCCCATTAATGCAAAAGGCGGATTAGCATAACAGTTCAGTCCCGCTAGTGGATAGGCAAAGACATTGGTGCCACAAGCTTCTTTCTCTGGCAGCCTTGAGCAAAATCGCATTTTGGGACATCCCCGAACATTAGCCGTTGTTGCGAAGCAGTCGATGTTGTGCCGTCCAAACATCATGTTCAACAGAGGAGAGAACCGTGGCATTAATGAATAATGAGACTCTTCATCCGGGACTACAATAGTTCCATCAGGTCCCCTTGAAAAGGAAACCACCTTCAGCTCCAAGTTGTTATCCGCGACAAATCTATAGAGCTTTTCTGCCAAGTCCTTGCATGCTTTCGCGCCCAGGTTAGACGAGAGGACTCTCGATGAATCCCAGATATTTTTATCCAAGATTATGTCCCAGCGTTGCGGGACCCGTTCTACTGGGATTTCGAACAAGGCTTCAGAAATCAAAATTGACTGATCCACCGACGAGCAGGTTCTCAAATCTCGATAACACGAAATTTCATCTTGGAATTCCCCTGCTCTGATTGATGCCGTGACTTATTTTGTACCATCGACGTTTGTATCCACGAGTATCGAGCAGTGGGCCTGCTTCCTAAATGCGGACACCTTAATCAGCGACGGCTGGAAGAGTTGACTCAAGTAGAGTTTGGAATGCCTCATCTGCTTACTGTTCAGGAAAAAACTTTTTCTGCAGAATTCGTGCCTCTTTGCCAGGAAGGCATACAGCTTCCTGCATGCAATAAGGATGCCCGGGGCTGCGATTGACATTGAAACCAACTTTCCTGCCACTCTTTCCAGGTCTCTGGCCGAAATACTTGACGAAGCTCGCAGGTCCGTTGCCAGGCTCAAGAACTTATCCCATTTTTTCTGCGGGATGAAGAATTCCTGCTTCGCAAGGTCAATACCAATGCCTAGCCAGGTGATGGTCAAGGACGGAATGAACTCCGTCTTCTCCAGATGAATAAAATATCCTGCCGCCGTCATGCATGACGAGACAACGAACGCCGAGATTTTGGCTCTTTCCTGTTTCGTAAGAGTTGAAGCTCCCACTGGGGCCGGCCCCCCGGCATTATCATCAATGTAGTATAAATATGGTATCCCCAGCCGCCGGATGAATCCCGCGAATTCTCCCGCGAAGGCGCTATAAATGACCGGCGCTAGCTTCCATCCAAAATTGAGAACTGTATAGACGTAATAAACGCCATCCCACAGGAAACCCATGTACTGTTGCGACTCCTCTGTAAGCCTCACATGGAAGGATCCGTTCGCTTGGTCCATAATAAATGCCGGATCCCCCACCTCTAGGATTTGTGGAAGCATTGTCACCGACTCGTAGGTAAACGGAATATCCTTACACCAAAGGTTAAGGAATCTTGCATCGTTGATCTTTCTTGGTTTGGCTGGCTCCACTCCTACCGGCATAACAATATGCGGGGGAGAGCATTCCCCTTCTTTGCCCCAGACTCTTATCGCTCCCCACTTGAGCTCGTCCTGTATCTTCCCAGAGATCCAGGGGATCAAATGATCCGGTATCGCATGATTCTTGAACTGCATCTTCGGGGGTGTTCTTGAGTCGAAACGAGCCCCTTCGTAAGTGCCTGAAAAATGTTGGAAGAAATCCAAGATGGAGACTCCATTCTTTGCCCATTCTTTGACCAGCAATCCCATTTCCGATGATGTTACCACCGTGTCCCAGAACTGGGTACACTCATGGATAGTTCCCACCCGGAACTCCCCCGGATCCCTAGCTGGTGCGGAAAGGGGGTCCGGGGCCAAATTACCACTGAGGGCATCAATTACTGAAGGGGCCAAGGTGTCCCGCCCTTGGGCTTCACATGGCCCTAAGGATTGTTGCCTGTCCATCACTTCCCGGGCACTGTCGAATCCTTTTACTGCCATGGTAATAAATGCAAGCGGGGCTCTCACACTTGTCGTAGCCGGCATGCCAGAATCCAGTGCGAAGTTGGCCAGGCTGTCAGCCAGTTTATTGTGGTCCCGTGCCACATGCTTGAAATTGAAAACACAATCCGGGCGCAAGGCCATGTGAGCTTTCCCAACGATAAGTAGTCTGACCAAGTCTTTTGCGATAACGTTACGGGAGCCCGAGAATGCTGACACCACCAGCTCCGAGTCCCCAACAATTGTTGCTGTGTGGCTACTGCCCCACAGTACTTGTCATAGTACTTTCGAGCTCGAAAGTACTATGACAAGTACTTTCACGCCATAAAATTTTTCGGTGTCTTTTAAGGCTACGGTCATACTGCCCTTCATATTATGTTGACTTTTTGACCCAAACATGATTGTCTTTTGTGCCATTGGCCTCTAAACCACTTGTCGCCTTCCCACTGGATGCATATTGCCGAGGGGGTA